>CAJNDS010001580.1:364723-474723 GCA_905221605.1 Symbiodinium natans
TTAGGGTTTAGGGTTTAGGGTTTAGGGTTTAGGGTTTAGGGTTTAGGGTTTAGGGTTTAGGGTTTAGGGTTTAGGGTTTAGGGTTCAGGGTTCAGGGTTTAGTTTTTAGGGTTTAGGGTTTAGGGTTTAGGGTTTAGGGTTTAGGGTTTAGGGTTTAGGCTTCCTTCCTTCCTTCTTTCCTTCCTTCCCTCCTTCCTTTCTGCCTTCCTTCCTTTGGTCCTTCTTCCTTCCTTCCTTCCTTCCTTTCTTCCTGTCTTTCTTTCCTTCTTTCCTTCTAAAACCTACAAGAAATAACGCTTTCCTATGAAAATACAGAGGGAATTACGGCTTTTCGTACGAAAAACCACGAAAATGCATCAAATCCTTTAAAAAATATAGAGGGAATGGTGGTTTTCTTAGGACAAACCAAGAAAATCGACAAAAAAAACCAAAAAATAGGCCCTCCCCTCAAAACGCTTGGAAACTTTACGGGAGTTTAGGGGCCTCAAGAAACCGAGAAACTTTAAGAGGGTTCAGGGGCGTGAAAACACTTCGAGACTTTAAGGGAGTTTAGGGGCCTCAAAACGCTTAGAGGCTAGGGGCATCAGGGAACTTAGAAGCTTTACGTGAGTTTATGGGCCTCAAAACACTTATTAGAGACTTCAAGGACGTTTAGGGGCCTCAAAACGCCTAGAGACTTCAATGAAGTTTAGGAGCTTCAAGAAACTTAGCAACTTTAAGTTAGTTAAGGGGCCTCAGATTGCTTCCTTCCTTCCTTCCTTCCTTCCTTCCTTCCTTCCTTCCTTCCTTCCTTCCTTCCTTCCTTCCTTCCTTCCTTCCTTCCTTCCTTCCTTCCTCCCTGCCCTCCCTCCCTCCTTCCTTCCTTCCTTCCTTCCTTCTTGCCCTCCCTCCTTCCTTCCTTCCTTCCTTCCTGCCTTCCGTCCCTCCCTTCCTCCTCCCTTCCCTCTTGTCCTCCTTTCTGAAAAAGGAAAGTTTTTTTTTGATTGGAGAAAAGTTTTTTTTTGATTGGAAAAAAGTTTTTTCTTGATTGGAAAAAAGTTTTTTTTTGATTGGCATCCCTCCGAACCCTGGGTTCGAACACCCGAACTCAGAGTTCAAACCTAGGGCTCGGAACTCTATGTTCGCCGAACCCTGGGTTCGAACTCTTAGTTCTCAGTTGAACCCCAGGCTGAACTCCGGCTTGAACTCTTTGAACCCAGAGTTCAACCTCTTGTTCCTGGGGTAGGGTTTGAACACAGAGTTTCCCGAACCCAGGGCTCGAACATTTGGAGTAGAGACTGAGAATAAAGAACTAAATAAATTCCACTCCCCTCGTTTCTGATTTCGTTTCTTGCCTTCATCACTCGAATTAGAGAATTATAATCTACAGCGGGGGGTTGGGGGAAAAGTATGCAAAAGGGGGTTTCACAGGCTAAGGCTGCATGGTTACATCGCTACCCACTTGCCCACCAGCTATGTTTTTTCTTGTCCTTGCTCCCTTCTTTAGTTCTCCGTTCGTTCACCACCTTGAGCATTTCCACAGTCCAATTGCCCCGTGTTTTCCGCCGACTTTTTTCGATTTGTTGTCTCCAACTTGTTGTATCCCCCACATTCGTTTTCTCTCGTTTCTCACCTTATCGATTAGCCTAAGGGGCTTTCTGAGGACAATCTACCTCATTCATTCCACTCATCCTACAAATAACAATATCCCAATAATTTTACTTCCTCACCTTATGCATTCCACTATTCTTAAAGCCTTTCCACATCGCTGTCTAAGTCAACTTCCAATGCTTCTGGGGCTTCCCGTGTTATAGTTAGTCCTTTTGTTGTAAGGTTTAAGATTGAAGCAGACTTAAAGCTCTCCGCTTCTTGGACGTCGACGACGACAATGACGAAGTGCGCCTGACTTGTTTGTGTTTTTTCCTCTCGGTCGCTTGCGAGGTTCTGACAGTTCTGCTCATTGCAAAGAACATCAACACTTGTGCAAAACCATGATACATTCCGAAGCATTTTGCCACTTAACGCTCGGGTGTTCTTAGCTTTTCCCCTTGTTGAAGAAGCCATGGGTTCTTCAACGCGTCAATCTGATGTTTCCGCTTCTTCTTCAAAGACCCAGAAGAGGAAAAGAAGGTTGAACTCAACGGCAAAATTAATTGTCTTCTCGCGGATATTCCACACACAGTTCCTCATGCAGATGAACTCGGAGACTTGGTCAATGTGATGCGTAACAATTCCGAAACATGGATTTCATCAACCGTCGAAGCGATGGACATGAAGCAGTTTGAGAAGCTTTATGAAGCTTATTGGGAATGTGGGCATTCAGACATGACACGAGTATCCGAATGCATCGTGAAGGAGATGACACCCCTTTTACAAGAAATACGAGAACATCATTTCCGAAGCAAACAGTATCCTCAAGGTCATGAGCAGTGAAAAAAACCTGATGATAACTTTGATGGCGAACTCGTACGCAACTCGGTATGGCGGGAAATCAAAGGTGAACCACGCCTTTTGAGGAACTACTTGGGGAAAAGATGAAGGAGGTGTAGAAGAGCAAACGTGCTCATGAACACCTAGCAAAAATGATCCAGATGGGGGTACTTCAAGAAGTTCTACAACGGTTCGCCGTTGAGAGCCATTGCGGATATGGCTGTGGACGAAGACCTTTAAGGCAAACCCCACCTTACGTTTAGGCAGACCCCCCGCCTAAAGTTTAGGCAGACCCCAGCCTAAAATTTAGGCTGACCCAGGCCTAAAGATTAGGCAGACCCCCCGCCTAAATATTTTTAGGTAATAACTCATAATTTTAGGCAAACCTTTTATGTTGGGCGGAGTTGCATGGCAAAAGCTATGTTTTTGACTTCGCGTGATGTGTACAGGCGCTTTACTCTGTCCAGAAATCCTCAAATGCCATGCCATGAAGTGCATAGCTTAAAAACATGAATACTAACGAGCATGAGGCAAACGTCACTTGAGGGCCTTTGCAAGAAGCTTATTTGAGTTGCCGTTTCTTTGAGCGACGCATCATTGAGCAGTTGCTTATATGTTCAGCACCTTTTGCGTTCAAGCATCGTTGACTTTCGTCGCTTCATTCTTCAAGCTAGGTCGGCTTCCGCTTCCAAGCCTCCCGAGGAGGAGGTCATGGAGAAAGAAGTCAGCGGGCAATCTTCCGATGAGAGCTCAAATGAGAGCCCGAACGATGAGCGTAAGAACATCATCCGGTCTTCGAAGCTCGGCTTTGACGAGATTGACAATGCAACGGCGCAACAGCTCATCGATGCAGCGAGCAGTCTTTCCACGAAGCTTGGCGAAACCAAGAAGGACATCAAGGCGTTGAAGGATAATCTGAACCAGAAGACCACCATGAGAGCCGCCATTACGAGCTACATCACCGACATCAAGAAGAAGTGAGCGAGAACGTGCAGAAGGGCAAGAAGTATCCCCTGACAATCAAGATGAAAGATGACGACGACACCGTGGATTACAAGCTCAAGTTCAAACCCGAACACCGTTTGGCTTTCTTGAAGAAGGAGATCGAGAAAACCAAGGTGACGTATGACAAGCAAATCCTCACCATGACTGACACGATGGACAGCAACCACAAAAGCTTGGCGGCTGACGGCGTCGTTCCTTGTGCTTAGCAAGAAGAAGTAGTGCAAAGTTTCTTTGCAAAAAGGCGTCGGGGATTTGCTACGTAATATTATAGGTGTAAATTTTCAAGTAAAGGCAACGACGCCTTTGAAGAGAAGAAGCATCACCTTTTGGTTCTCGCAGTTGCAACTCCTGGAGGAAACGTGGCACAAAAGAGAGCTTCAGCACACATACTATTGTGTTTAAACCCTAAATCCTAAAGCCCAAACTTCTCAAAACCCAAGAAATCCCAAGATAAAAAAAAATATATATATATATATATATGTATATATTAAAATATTTACAACAAGACCCGTAATACTCTCAATACCCCAAACAAAAAACAAACACCAAAACCCATAATTCATTCCATCCTACCCCTAAACCCCACAGTAACAACTATCACGAAGTCATATTTATAAAAAAGACCCGAAAACAATATCCGCCTAAAATACCAACAAATTCCCATACAAAATACACCGAAATCACAAAATATAAAAAATCATAGACCCAAAAAATAATAAAATCAAAAATCCCCAACCTCGCCCGATGGACTTTGAACATAGTAAAGATTGACTTAAAGCATGACAGGTCAAGCAGAACACGGACATTGAGTGCGCCCTTCCTTGGGGTTTAGGGTCTTTTGGTTTGTGGTTTTATTTTAGGGTTGTAATTTAGGGGTTTAGTTTAGGGTTTAGACGCCCTGTCTCCACTGCGACCTCGTGGGGAACGGTCTCGCCCAGGCACATGGCCTTCTTCGCTTTGAGAGAGCAGGCTTTGAGCTTGGTTCCGCCTAAGCACTTGAAGAGGCCATTGGACGTTGCTCACCACAGAGCTCTTGAAGTATGAGTCTCAAGAATCCTCTCGTTTTCCGGAACTTTTGATTGGCGAGTAGGAAGGTATTTTGTGTCTCATGAAGCACCCAAAAGGGGCGAGGGCGGGAAAGAAGACAAGTCCAAGGCAACAAAGGCGAAAAAGGGAACAAGAGAAAGGTCGAAAGTTGAAAGGAAAGGATAAGAAAGCTGACCGAGCAGGCAAAGGAGACCGAGCACGAAGCAAGCTGGGAGGCGAAGAAAACAGACATCTGTAGAAATTGCGGCAAGTCAGGGCACTGGGCGTACTGTTGGGCTTCTCCGAAGGACAAAGCAGCAGCGGTCACCTCTCAGCAAGCCCACACTGCAACCTGAGGCGTCATCTTCAGCTTCCGCCGCACACCTCTCAGCCAACAACCAAAGGGAGTTGGAAAGGCAGTGTCAAAACTTTTCTGGAGGGATATCACTTTGGGATGATGCTGACGAATCAGGCAGTTACTTTTCCTTCAGACGATCGAGTTTATTGGCTGATTGACTCTGGTATTTGGCTGCGCATGTTTTGGTGGAAGTTTGCTTTGAGACCACCACGCCAGCATCACTGAAGAGCAGTTCTGAGCATGAGGGTGATGCTGTGTACATGTGTAGGGCTAGGTTTGAAACCGTCATTTCCGATCAGATCAAGCACAATTGTTTGCTTCAGTCCGTTGGCTTGCGTCAGTCCGGAATGACCATCCTTTGGCACTGAAACCGCAGGATTTGATCGCCAAAACGGGAGTCGAAGTCGATCTCAGAAGCCGTCTTCGAGTCGAGATTTTCATCGTTCCGGGCATGAGCGGGTCCCCCTGCTCTCCGCCCTCCGACTGCAGTACGGTGTGAGCAGCGCCCGATGCATCATAGAATAAATACTCGCTGTCGCCGCCGTAGAAAAGGCGGACCAAAGGGATGAGGGGCGCCAATGCTGGGGATGCAAACAAGCCGTCAAACATGCACCTGCGCGAAATGTGGTCATACGCCCCGACTCCGTCCACGCTGACAACTGTTGCGGATGTGCTACTGTCGGTGGCCACGCGGATTGCTCGCGCAAGCGCCTCGGTACCCGCCCGTGTGGAAAGGGCGTACTGATTCGTACTGGTAGGGCGCGCATGCCTCTTGTAGGTGCGTGGAAAACTGCTGGGCCAACGTCCGGGACACCAAGCGGCGGAAGACGTCGCCCATGACCAGGGCGCGAACGCCCCCCCTTGGCTTGAGCAGCGCCACCATGCGCCCCAAGCGTAGGCCGGCAGCGACGGTGGCTGGCACGTCCGCCTGCGCCAGACGGTGCGCGGCAGTGACGAGAAGGTCGCAACAGTCTTCATCGTCAAGTATGACCCGCAGGTGTTCAGCCGTGGCGCCAGAAGTGCCGCTGCCAGGGACCCTCAACACAAGCCAAAATCATCTTCCAACGGTTGGCCACCCCGCAGGGCACAGGCTCTTTTTCTTGAAAAATGCAGCTAAATTACAAGTACCCACGCAAATCCCAAAAAGATCTTCAAACGATGGCCCCGCCGCAGGGGACAGTCTCTTTTTTAAGCACCGGGCCAGATTACAGTGAGCTTTGTCCTCACGCAGTGGCATTCTTCCAGATGCCCCTGGCGGTTTAGAAGGCTCACCTGCAACCTAGAAAGGCTCCGGCAACAAATCGGTAAGTTGGCCGACCGACGCCCAGCCCACTAATACACCGAGGCGAGTAACGACACATATGCCAAAGAGAGCTCAACTTTCTTTTTTTTTCGCGCCCTTTTGCGTCCGCCGAAAACGTCCCGGGTCCCTACGACGTCAGCTACCTAGACTCCTACGGAGTGCTAGCGAAGCGGCAGCCGACTGGGGGCGCTCGCACTCGCCAGGTCGAGCACGTCGCTCAACGGGAGCGTGTCTGGCGCGCCAGGCAGCGGCGGCATTGTCCAGACGCCAAGCGCGGAGCTGGCGACTGCTCGCTGCAGGGCAACCGACAACACACTCCACCAGCGGCGCGCCCAGCCCTGGGCGGCTGAGGCGCGCAAGCGTGGCGGGGCGCGCTGGACGCGGAGCCGAAGCAGGGTGCGGAGGAACTGTTGGCACTCCTCGCTCCATTGGCCCCCTACTTCAGCAGCGAGGACAACCAGCCGCTGAGGCCCCCCTCGCGTCAGCTCCGGGTACCGTGCGACCTTGCGCCTGCGTGCCGCAACAAGCGCGACCCCCGTCCGAGCGTCGGCCCCGGGGACGGGCCGACCAGTCCGAGTGAGAGGGGAGACGAGCGTTGCGTCGCAGCACAAGGCCTCGCCGTTGGTCGTTGCCCCGTACACAACGAAGTCGAGGCGGCGACGATCGTCGGCCCGGACGTGCGCCGCTGTGGTGCGCGACAGCCACTGCTGCGGCACGACCCAACCCTCAGGACCGACTGCCTCGCGGGCGACCTGGATCCACGACGAATCCGCGTCGAGGCAGCAGACCCGTGCGGGGGCAGGCGAGGTGGTGGTCTCCACACGCATCGACCTCGCCCCCACAACCATATCGGCCTGCCGCTCCACAGCGCCGGTCCGTGAGGGGTAGGGGCAAGCGAAGGCGGCGCCGCATTGCGACGTGCATGAGGTCCGGTGCGAGGGTGGACGCCGCATCCGAAGGTATCGCGGCTAGCCACATCCCGGCATGCGGACCGGATTGAGAGTGGAGGAGGGTTCGAGCGGCAGGAGCCAAGGCCGGAAGCAACGTGCGTTCTCGGAAGGAAGTGTGAAGTGCGAGAACGGCGTGTCGCTGCCAACCAGGGCTTCCGAGGCCGAGTTCACCCTCAGCCGCTGGGACGTCAGCGCCTCGGGCGCAAGATTCCCAGTCGGGTCTGCTCTCCCAGCCCTCCGCAGTAAGCTGGTGCGCCGCCTCCGCAGCCGCGTGCAGGCAAGGCGCCGACGGCGCGCCCTCGAGCTCGCGCACAAGCCTGTCCGCTGCGTCGGGGTAACGTTGGCGCAACACCGGGAGCGCATCTGCCCACGCCGCCCAGTATGCTGCCGGCGCTACCCGCTCAGCTGCCAAGAGGCCTAGACCTCCCAGGCTCGGCGGCAAAAAGGCAACGCTGCGAGCAGCCGCCCAGGCGTCCCCTTCGCCGGGCCCCCGGTCGCCCAGCAGACCTTGAACGACGGCCCAGACCGCGTCGTCGTGAGCGCGAGCGTATGGCAGTACGTCTGCAGGGGGGATGTTGCGGAGCAGATGCTGGGCGCGGGGCGCCGCGCAAAAAGCGAGCAACAGCCAGGCGCTCTGGAGGTCGGGGAGGCGCTCTAGTTTCCGGAGCAAGTCGTCCTGGGCAGCAAGGCGGTCAGCGGCCTGGGCGGCGACGAAGTCGGGGTGACCGATGGGCACCATCAGGGCGACGAAGCCACGCTGCGCTGGGGGCAGGTTGCCACACCAAACGTCCCGGCCCAGGTCGTCGATGCCGGGCGGGGCATCCCCGCCTGCCGCGTTGTAGACTCGCGTCTTGCCCAGGTTGGCCTCGACCCCCGCGCCTCGCTCGACCTCGCCGGTAACAACACGCAGGAGCGGCGCTGCGCGGTCCGGCCCAGTGACGACGTAGAGGTCGTCCAGGAAAGCGGCGAGGCGCTCCGTGGGCTGCAGGGAAGCACTCGCCGCCACCAGCGAGTCGTGCTGGCCAAGGGCGTAAAACCCCGGCGCCAAGGGGTCGCCCTGTTCGACACCTTCAGCTTGCGCGATCTCGTGCACACGCCCCTCGTCGTCCCACCACAGGTACGTGGAAGTACGCGCGTACATGGCACGGGCGAAGGGCACGAGCGCCGGGACCGTACCGCGCAGTTTGGCAGGTATGGTTGCGCGGCTGATGGTGTCGTAAGCGCTGCGCCCATCCAGAGAGATGACCGTGGCCTGCGGGTCGAGTTCAACAGCCGCACGAAGCATCGCCGCCAAGCTGTCGGTACCGGCACGAGTCTGCAGCGCGAACTGAAACGGCCGGGTGGCTGAATCAAGCTCCCCACTGAACGCGCGTGCGAGTGCGCGGGAGACGAGGCGCCGAAACACGTCCCCTGTGGCGATGCCGCGGACACCTCCGTTGGGTTTCCGGAAGGCAGTGAGCCGCGAAAGGGCCATGGCGTCCAGCGCTACTTGCGGGGCTTGCGCGCGGGCGGCGACGTTCACTGCGTAAGTAAAGGCTTCGAGCGCCGCCGCATCGTCCAGGAGCAGCTTGTAGAGCTCCACGGTTGCGCCCGAGAGGCCTGCGGCCGAGCCGCGCTTGGAAGTGCGCAAGGCCTCCCCAACCTGGTGCGTCGACAAAAGAACCTCCTCGGCAGGCCTGAACTGCAGAACCTCGGGGGCTGTGGCACGCGGCGGGTGCGGCACGCAGCGGGTGCGGCGGGCGCCTCGCCGGGTCCGCCAGCGCCGCAAGCAGCTCAACTTTTGTTTCAGGGTATATGGCCTTTCCCGAGTGGCACGCCCTCGCAAGCCATCTGAGAACATAGGTACATGGCATCACAATTTTGCAACGTTCCCCCAGGGCACAACGGGATTGGGACAACCTCCGTTTTGCGGGACAACTTGCACATCTACTCATGTACGTTGCGTGCCTGTGTGTAGCAGCCTGATGCAACCCCAATCCTCCCATGCGCAAAGGTGCATGCGCCCTCCGCGCACTCAGTGAGAGTAGCAGGGGGGGGGTTGTCCTCACCGGACAGGAGGTGCGCCAGGCAGTGCAGCACCGCAGCGTCGTGGCTGTCCGCGAAGGCCTCCGTGTTTGCCGGCAGTACGGTGCGCAGCAAGTAACCGCACCGCGGGGCCGCGCACAACAGCAGCAGCAGCCACGCGCACTGCAGGTCCTGCACCGCTAACAGGCGTTGCAGAAGCACGTCGTGCTTGGCCCATGCTTCATCCAGCGTCGCGGGGCGACGAATTCCCTGCTGCCAATGGGGCTGCCTAAGACGACGAGGCTTTGCTTGGTTGCCGGGAGTGTCAAGTCCCCCGTCCAGCAGAGAGCCTCGCCATCTGCAACCGGGAGTGCCACGGCCCGGCCAGGGGGCTCCTCACCCGCGGAGTTCCACACTCTCGTTTCGGGCCGGGTGACAGGGAGGCACGTGAGCACACAATCTGCCAGTTTTGGGGCTTGAATCGCCCGAAAAGCGTACTCCCGCGCACGGGCCGGGGGAGCAAGGAGGCACGGGAGTACACAATCTGGCAGTTTTGAGCCTTGAATCGCCCGAAGAGCGTACTCTCACGCACGGGCCGGAGGAGCAGGGAGGCACGGGAGCACACAATCTGGCAGTTTTGAGCCTTGAATCGCCCGAAAAGCGTACTCCCACGCACGGGCCGGGTGTAGCAGGGAGGCACAGGAGTACACATCTAAGAATCTAGTCCTTAAATCCAGGCCCAAGTGTCTAATTCCTAAACCCAAGCCCTGCCTAAGAGCCCGAGACCCGGGCATTGGTTGGCGACAAACACCCGGGTACCGAATGGGACACCAAGTGCGACAAGGCCGCGCTGCGCCGGGAAGAGCGAGAGGTCGCCAACCCAAATTGAAGAGTCCGGGGTGAGAGCAAGCACGCCCGGAGGCAAGGTGCCAGCAGCATTCCAGACCCTGGCTTTGGCAGCATTGAGTTTGAGGCGGGCATGGTCCCAGAAGAGCTGCTCCAGGAGCGAGTACAGCTCGACAACTCTTGGCGGGGAAGCAAGGATGTAGACGTCGTCAAGGTAGGCTAAAGCCTGCTCGCTGGCATGGAGCTCAGGCTGCAACGCTCGGAGGGCGGGCTTTCCGTCACGCCTGGAAAAAAACAACTTTACATGGTGTCAAACTGCGATTGAGCATGACGGCACGTCAGTGTTAAAACTAATTATAAACATCGACGGTTTTTGATCAACCATCATTGCTTAATCTCAATGCGGTACAATATCAATGAATGCATCCCGCGCGACGTCAAAGAACTTTGTCACGCACTCAGCCCAACAGGTATGGGCGAACAAAGTGGATCTTGTGTGACAAGCCCGTCTCAGCCCTTCGGGGTTTTTTCTCGCTTCCTTCTTCCGTCTCCTCGGTCAGCTCCACCATCAGGGTGTGCGAAACGCCAGTGGCCATGGAGGCATTTGTGAGACCAGCTCTGCAAAATTAACGTGAGCCATCTGCTGGACATGTTGTGACGGGTCACAAGATTCGGGAGTGTTGTGAGCAGCAAGGCATACTCAGAACCGTTGCTGAGCCCGATTCGCCGGCTTCACTCGGGATGGCGACGGCGGCAGTTGGGGATGTCAAAAGGGCGGTCGGGCTTTGTCTGTAACTGGGCTCGGTGCCGGGGGGGGTGGGTGTTGGGAGCACATTATTGTGGGGAACTCTCTTGGCGCGGGCTTGGGAGCTGCTCAAAATGCTCTGGTGCCTCTCGGCACGTGGGTCTTTGTTCGTAAGCGCGGCTGTGATGTAGAACGGTGCTGGGGCCCATGGGTGGGGCCGGGACAGGTGGTGGGTATTGGTGGGTGTCAGTGGCAGCCTTATGGAAGAATACTTGGTTAACTTGGATTCGGGGCCTACTTTGTTTTCCACGCGTCTGTTGCTTCGGGATGTGCAGGAGCGCCTACCTCGTTTGGAGGTCGCGGGAAAGTACGCTGAGGAGGCTGCTCTGGCTCGCCGCGTGCGGGGCAAAGCGAGTCCTGGTCTCGGTCTCGCAGGGCATGAGGCATCGCATGCTGCCGAGCCTGTAGGCTGCGCAGCAGCAAGCTTTTGCCGCGAGTAAGGAGCGCGGGTTGCCACATATGTTTCCCTGCACGATCTAAACCCTCGATCTGGCGGCTGCGGACGGGCGCAGAATCGAGGTCGTCGCCGACAGCCTTCCGATCTGGCAACTGGCAACGTGCTCAATCAGGCCGTCGCGCAAGCTGCTTGCGTACCCAGAATTACGGCGCGCCCGCCGCTGCAAGTGCTGCTCGTGTGTGCAGGGAAGCTGGGGCTTGAATCGGTTCGAACCGGCTCACCAAGACGACCGACACGTTGAGGTCATCGCCAATGGCCTGCCGCTGTGGGGTGGCGCCCAACTAGCAGTCGACACCACGCGTGTCTCCCCTCTCACTGCTGCCGGCCTCCCACACAAGGTGGGGGCCGCACAGCCGGAGCTGCCTTGCTCACTGCACGGGCGCGGTCTGCGCCGCCACCCATCTCGGCTCTTTTACTCTCCGGTGGTCTGCGTTCCTCTCCTTCGCTGCTGCGCGCTCATTCGCAGCCTGCTGTCCTTGCCCCTCGCCGGCACGGCCACTGTCAACGGGGAGCTACCACCTCTGAGCCACATCCTCGCCGACTTGCCTTCCCAGCCCCCGGGGTGTCGCCATGGCGTGAACGCGATCTGCGACCGCAACCTTTGCCTTCCGGCTTGTGCACTGGGACCGCGCTGCTTCGGACGTTGGTAAGAAGGTCCATGAGGAGAACAAAATTGGGCCCCCTGCCAAATGGGGAGGCAATGCGGCATCCGTCGCTCGCGGGCACGCCGAGGTTAAGGTCGCGGAGTGCGACGTGCGAGGCTAACCGAGCGCCCGCTTCCTTGCAGATGCGAGCAGCCGCACGTTCCAATAATGGGCCGGCTCGCCAACTTGCGCGCAAACTGAGTGGCGGTTGCCATACACATCTAGGCCCTAATCTAGGCCCCCTCCAAAGGAGCAGTGCTTTGGGGTAAGTGGGAGGGGCCGTGCGGAGTCTGCGCAGCAACATCGGCACTCCTCGTCCGGTACCAGGGTGTCGGCACTCTGGCGGGAAGACGTAAAAACGCAGCTCGCCGCATCGCCAGCCTGCGACAGCAGCAGCGCCCGACCTCGACCGCTACTCGGATGCGTTTCCCCACGCCGACGAAGCGCTGGTCCCTCCCGCGCCCGCCGTCGACTACCCGGGCGCGTGGCAGTCTGACGGTGACGACGGCCTCAACTCGCAGGACGAAGAGGTCGCTGCCGTTGTTTCGGAGCGCGTCCCCGCTGCCCAGCAACGGCGAAGGCGAGGTGGAGGGTGTCGTGGCCACAACGACGGACGCGGAAGCAGCGTTCGGTCGCCGCCCCATCCGCATGCTGCCGCTGCAGCTGCCGCTGCAGCTCCGACGCAAGTTGAGCAGCGGGTGTGCTCACGCCTGCTGAAATTGCGAGAAGTGCTGCGCGAGCGCGACCGACGAGGCGTCGCAGGACATCGCCAACGACGAGCGCACGCACCCATCCGCTGGGCTTTGCAGTGGGCAATTAAGCGCCCCGCCCGAATGCTTTCGAGCGCACCTCTGCGTTGGCAGCGCCATGCGCAGAAGCTGAGCATCCTCCTCATCATCGAGGAGGGTGCGGAAGGTGCTCATACCGCCGAGCCGTGACGGGTCGGGCAGCAGGTCGTATGGTGCCGGGAGGCGGCGCTCAAGTTCGCGGAGGCGTGTCGCCCGTACCGGGCGCTGACAGCTCGCCGAGATGAACAAGGGCAGCGTCGCGGCGCCGCACCGACTTGGTTAGAGTCGGCTCGCGGCGGACTCGGCGAGCCGCCGTGGCCGGGCGCAAGCACGATTCACCGGCCCAGAACAAGGCAGAACGCAGGTCCAGTTAACCCAAAACGACCGTTTTCTTTTCAAGTGGACCCCCCCCTCCCGCCCTTTTCTATCCAATGGTCGGTGCAGCACAGGCTGCGACGGCGAGCAAACGACAACCTCAATTTGTCCGTCGGCAGCGGAAACATGGATGTTCATGCCAAGCGACAAGGGGGCTCGCCAATCCTCGCCACACACGCACGTGACAGCCCATGCTAAGTCCAGCAATCATTGCGGCAGGAGGCCAGACGCCTAGCTTCGCAGCAGTTGCTGCACGCAAGACGTATTTAACTTGCGCATGCTTGCCGCCAAAAAATAGCTCATCTGTCCTACCAGTTCTACTTGGTTGGTCCTTGCCATTTGTTTTGATGCACGACAAAAACGGTTCGCTGCCTTGCACCTCAGCGACCGGCACGCGGCCACAGATTTGACGTGGGGGGGGGGGGGGTGTTCATCGGGCCGCCCCAAGGTCCACGTTCACGTTGTGGTCGTGTAGTGATAGTTGGTGGTATCTTGCATTGTGTTGTCTTGTCGTGTCGCCCCCTATGGATCACCCAGCATCTGCAGTTTTTTCGACGCATCAATCTTCATGCTGCGGTCTCCTGAGCCGTCTTTCGACAGGCCTGCAGCAGGACTCGGAGCACCTCTGCTCAAGGGTGCCTAAGGCTCTTCATCGAACCTCTAGCTGGTGAAACAACCCGCTGACATCAGAGCGCTTCAGAATGAAAGCGCTCAGCTATGAAGTCAAACCTTGAGAACATGCAAGGAGAACCGCCACTGACACTGTGGCTTTGAGAATGCATACAGTATTGCCTTCGTGGGTCGCGGATGGGCATTGAAAAGCTCCGGTACCTGGGCTCGCAGCTACCCAGCCCCAGTTCAAAGGGAAGCAATAGCTACAACCACGTTACAAAACTTCCCCGCAGGTTCCCAGCGAAGGTCACGATGTTCAAGCTCAAACCAATCACAAGGCTTGGCACTCAACCCCCTGCAAACCACACGAGCCGAGCCTCAACCCCCCCGCCCCCCGCCCCCCCGCCCCTCCCACAGTGAGAGACCAATGCTACAGTACGCTTCCCATTGGACACGAAGAAGCGACTCCTCGGTGTACTACAAAAGCCGACAAAAAAAAACGACGACTTCGCGAACCCGAACGTCCAAACGCGACGGTGGTCACGAGGATGGCGATGCGGATGCGAGCCTCAAAGAGTGCACGGGACCTAGGTGGAGAGCACGATTTCCAACCGTCAGCACCACAAAATCCGCACGAGGCGTAGGCGAGAGCCGACACGGTGGAAAAAGTACGCCGCGTTACGTGCAACATGCGACCACCGCTCGAGGTATACCGTCCGCAAATCGCGGACGTTTCGCATGCGTTTCGGGCGCGCCGCGCAACGCAAGAACCCCTAGTGTTGGCAGGCACACTGCCTGGGCACAAAAAGGAAATCGAAACCATAGCGCAGCGAGGTGACTTGTCTCCCAACTTTGCAGGAGCTGCGTTAAAGCGCTGCCCAGAGCCAAAGTCCTGCCGAAGTCTGCCAAACAGACTTAGGATGATTTTACGATGACTTTAGGGTGACTTGGGGTTTGAGGTGGATGGTTTGGGGCCTTTACGGGCTTAGGACGGCTCAGGGCTTTATCGTCGTGTCTTTAGATCTTAAGCAGTTCAAGGGGCCCAAGAATCTAAGAGGAGGGACCTGGGCCTCTGTGATGTGTTGGGTGTTTCACGACACGATGAGATCTCTGAGGCATGGCTTAGAGTTCAGAAGTTTCGAAACACAACGACGGTTTCGGCAGTTGAAGGGGCGAAACTTGGGACACCTTTCTCACAGCGCGCCGAAGCAGCACGCTGCGTCACGACTTCGGTGCACGAGTCGCAGCGCGCGCAGGTCACTTCGAAGCAGTTCCTTGCCAACAATTCCATCCCTTCCCCAATGCCCTTTATGGAATGGAACTCGATTTGCATCTGTCCGGTCACTTTTCAAGTTTCAAGAATCCATTCAACTCCAGATGTGGAGGGATACTGGCTACGCCTCCGGGTCGGGCGCCGCTAGGGGCACAGTGCACTTGCATATCGGTGGATCGGCGCATCGGCGCGCGCCAGGCTGTGATTTTGATGCTGTTTGACGTCACCTTGCAAGGCTTCAACTTGTCAGAGTCTTGTCCTGGGGTCTCGGGGCGGATTTAGGAGCCTTCCATATTGTCACCCACGAAGAGGACTGTTCTTTCTCGTGGTGGTAGGAGAGGGCATTGGCGAACGATCTGCGACACAAACCGCCACATGTGCATGCCACAGCCGCACTGGAGAAACTGGGACGCTGAAATCAACAATGACAGGATCCAAGTGAGCAAGACGCTGCATGATGCATCCCTTTTGGGCATTCCTAGGAGGCTTGCCGTTTGTTCCAAAGATGGTGGAAGGAGCGCCTCCTTTTATCCGTGAGTTTGAAGCGTTGACAGTGCTCAACAGAGACTGCTAAATCCGCGCGCTGACACCGGGCGCTGATAAGGCAGGATATGTGTTTTGGATCGGGCCGGAGGGCACCATACAGGGTAGCAGAGTCACAAAGTGCAGAGTCGTCACGAGAAACAACATCAGCGCAATCCATGTCGCGAAGCTGACGCGGAGGCAAAATGTCATTGCGTTGCTACGAAGCACGAATCATGTGGGTTGTCGTACGTTGTCGCTCAGGGTGAATCCATGCCTTCATGTTCGACCTGGCTCAGGGTTGCTCTAGGGGGTGCTACGACCGCATGTGCCTGCTGGTTTGTCTCCCCGCTTGTGAGCCGTTCTGAAGCTCAGGCGACATGTTGGTCAGGTTCTCATCAGTGGCCACTGCGAGATACCGCGAGTAAGCCGAAAAAGCCCTTCTCATCTCACATCTTTACAATAGCACGCAACACGAAGCATATGAAACAAAAGCACTCGTGCTTGCGGGGTCCGACGAGGTCGACTGCAAGGCCACAGGCGTCGCCATGTCCGAAAACCTCAGCCGCAATCTTCAGGGCACTGCTGAATTTGCAGCTCAGCTGCTGCGCTGTTCTGGGACATTTTGTTGGAGTGGGATGCGCATGATGGCTTCCCGAGGCCTGGACTTGTTCGAAGCATGGAGGGAAGCGGAGCAGCTGGAACGAATAGAATGGTCCTTGGCGCATGGCCCCTTCGAGGCATCACCCCGAATCTCACAGGCGCTTGACGCTCGCAAGCTGCTCGCAATGAACCCGAAGCACCTGAAACCCCAACACAGCCACGCACTGCGAATGCTGCGAATGCCAGGCGAAGATGAGGCCAAGGCAGCTGGCCGGGCCGCCGACTCCTGCTGCCTGGCAAGCTTTTAACCCTAAACCCTAAACCCTAAACCCTAAACCCTAAACCCTAAACCCTAAACCGATCTCAGGGCCACAAGTCCCATAGCCTGCCATATCCACTCTCAGCAGTACACCAGGGTGGGTCACTGCACAAATACAGCTCTGACATGCTGCAGGCCTCCAGCGCTCCAGCTCTCCGCCTCTATTCATGTCTCCAAAGGAGGCGTCGTTCAGGCTCCTAGCAGGCCACATGTGGGGGTTTTCCGAAAATGGGGGTACCTTTGGTGGGGTTCCTAGACTAAGGGTCAGAGTATTTGCAGGGTATCATAGGGGCATACCCCTATTTTGGGACATGGCCATGTCTCGGCATGCCATCCCGTCATCCCCCAGACTGGCCTCCAGCGCTCCAAGGTGCGTATGGACAGGCGGGGGTGCTGCGATTTGCCCCCAAAAACACCTCTCACCAGCTCTCATCCATGCACCATTCCATGTCTTCCAGCACGATGATTGCACAAAGTGGTGAGCAGGGGGTTTACGATAATAGGGGCATGGGGGAATCCTACAATTTGGGGGGGTGCTACTTTTTGGGGTCCCCTATTTTGGTAGACCCCCAGCAAGCCAGCGTTGACGACTGTGTGGAAACGGCGAGTGTCAGGTAGAGGAGTCGTCAGGGCGTAGCTTTAGCAGCCACAAGTTGAGTGATGCCCAAGGAGCCCTACCAAGAAAGGCATGCAAAAGTTGAACTCTGCAAAGGGTGTGCTAAGGTGTGCTAACTGCAACTGAGAGAATAAACCCTAAACCCTAAAACCAGCAAAAACTGAGATGCCCGTCAGGGCCATGCCTTGCCTGGCACCGAGGCCACGCCAACTGTGCTGGACATGCTGCGGATGGTCGCCTGGCTGAAGACCTCGAGCTCAGCTCAGGACTTTTGTTGGGATTCCTTGAGGGACTCAAAAGGAGGGATTCCTTGGGATTCCTTCCGATTTAAAAGGGAGGTCTTTAGGGTTTCCATGACTCCATGAGAACTGCTTGAGAACTGCTTACCCGCCCTCAAGACGCGCGCCATGTCCTGTGGGTGGCCCCGCTTCTTCCTCAAAGGAGGCCTGTGAGCAAGGCATGCAGCAGGCGGCTGCAACAGGCGCGCATCATGGCACGCATCATGGCGCGCATCAGGTTCATTTGCAGACCCAAGGTTTTGTACAGGGATGCTTTTCTCGGTGTTCCCAACAGTGCATCTGCTCCTCGCGCTCTTGAAGCAATAGGCATGAGACTCGTGGGACCAACCAGTTCAGGGTCTACTTTGTCCGGTGATGTTTGAGCCGCACCATTGCAACCCTTAGCTAAGGAGGCGGCGTCAGCTTCTCAAATCGTTCCCGGACGTCCACCTGCAGGGAAGAGGCGCCCATTTGACCGATGCGCTTTATCAGAAGACTGCCGCCAATGTATAGGATGAGCTGTGGTTGGCATGCATGAGCCCTCTTGTCTAGTTGTTAAGGTTCAGGTCGTCGTTCGACGCACATATCCGCCAACCCGTTTTTGGTCTGAGTCTCGCAACGCCTGTGACAGCAAGTTTTCGAGCACTTCAGCCGGGTGTTAACAAACCTTCTGGTTCTCATCGTTTTACAATTGCCGCCTCTTGTGCTCCCACGTTGAGGCTCTTAAATGACTTTACCCAACCCCCCTTGAGGCCTTGGGCGTTCGCCGACCATGCATGTAGTCCAGGTCTCCAACGAAGAACCTGGGGGGCGTGGTGAGACGGATGATTGGTGCTCGGAGGGCCTCACACAGCCATTCTAAACCAATGGCTCCAGCAACATGACGTGGGTGAAGCTGCGCAGATCTGTGCGGAAGAGACGGGAGCTCCTCTTGGCAGGGAACCAGTCCCGTCCAGTGCCATATGGCCAGTAGGTGGTTCCGGTGATCTTCCGGAGTCCATACGCCTGGCATGACGAAAGCTCGACAAGCCCCCAACGGCCTATCGCACGGCGATTCGCGCAAAAGCAAGGTTGCATGAAGGATTGTAGTTCGGCTCATGCCACACTTTTCACCACTCTAAGACCCCCCCCCCCCGCGTCCGCAAGAGTGCGAGAAACACGGTGCAACTTGGTTAGCAGCATCTACTGATCCGGACGGTCCGGCTTCAGCAGCTGTCCAGGAGCAATCAATCTCGTGAGCGGCAGGACTGCAACTCTAGCCATACTGCGGGCTGATGGAGGCGTGGGCACTCCTTCAATCCTTCACCTTACAAGCCCTGATCTGCAAAAAGGCCACTCACAAAGTTCCTCCAGAATCGCCGCAACCATGAGACGCTCTCCCGCGAGACTACCCATAGGCGTATTCAGCACTACCTTCGGCAACACAAACTCGACAGAGCACCATGGCGAAGCCGCACTTTCGGCAAATCTCACATCTAATTAGCTGCTGCCAGCCAATCGGCACAGGCAGCGTGCACAAGCCAGAAAGGACACAAGACAGCACTGCTGGGCCTGGCCACTACAAGAACTTGTCGACTCTCAAGACACCTGAAGAGACCTTTTCCCCAGCGAATATCATGGCTAGGGTTGGTGAGACATTATGTCACGCTGGGCAGCCTTCTGCGCACCCACTCATAGTCGCATCTACCACGGCCAAACGGCCAAACCCCCATTTCCAGGAGTTTGAGTTTGAGAACTGTTCAGAACCGTTCTGAAGACTGCCCTCTGGAATCATGCAATGTTTGTACAGTCAAGACACCGCCGCACTTTCGGCACGTATCCGCGACATCAGCTAATCAAGTCGAGCATACTGCAAGAATCTCGCGCTTTGCCGCCTTTCGTTAACTTCGGGAAGCTTCAGAAGGCTCGACAGCCGCCGCAACCTCCACATCCGCCGCAGCCTCCACAGTGACGAGCGTCATGGTGAGTGCACTGAATTTTGAAGCACGAGTCCGCTCTGCCATGGGAAAGATAGAACATGAGAGACTCGAAACCAGCCACGTTAAAGACGTGTCCTCCTCCTCGGGCGGCGGGTCGAAGACCGGTGGCTCCTCGCCATTGTAGAGCCACATTGCCTGCAGGCAACCATCCTGTAAAGCTCTACTTAACCTACTATGGGGGGAGGGGGGGGAGGAGATTCTGGTGGAAACAGTTGAAGGTTCTAGCTCATCATCATGTCTTCCCAAGCACACCCGAGCGATCTACAAGCTGATCATGTTCATGTGTAAAGATACTACAACTGGAATCTTGAACCTGAGAAGACGAAACTAGTTGAGGATGTCTTAGGTTGCCGGATGCACGAGTATTGCCTACTTGCGCGCGCATGCTCATTTCCGAATGGATGTCAAGTGCCAGCGCACTGATTCCGAGAGAATGTGGACAATTCGTGGCGTTGGGATCGAAAGGGATGGGTTGCTGCAGTCATGTGCCTAGAAATAGAAGGCACTTCACCAGGACCACCCCGAAAGTCGCGTGGACCCCAAATGGGGGTTTACGAAAATATAGGGGAGCCCCAATATAGATCCCCAAATTAGTAGTATTCCCCTTATCACGAGGACCCCAATAAGGTACCCATCATTTCGGACACCCCTATATACAAACAAGGACCCAAAAAAATATTCAGAGGCCTTGTCCCGGCGCAGCTCCTCGGACGCGAAGAGCAGCGCGGTACGGCTTCGGGCCATGGCGGCCAGGACCACCTGACAGCCGCCGGAGCCCAAAAGGAGCAAGCCACCACGGCATGAAACATCACAAATCCATGATCCTACCTTGGGGCTTCCGACATTCGGGGCACCTTATTTGGGGTCCCTCTTCTACGGGAACCCCTACTATTTTGGGGGTGTCTTATATCAGGGGCCCCCCCTTAAACCCCCCAAACCTCTCGGTCGGCGCGCAGCTCCGGTGCAGCGAAGGCCAGGGCCGTCCCCGTGCGGCGCACGGCAGTGAGGACCTTGGAGCTCGGAGCAATTCAGGGCAGCCCAGATCAGTTCACTTGCTGTTGGTTAGTAGGGAGTGAGGGAATGAGGTGCCCTATATCCCCCTATACATACCCTTTAAGGAAGTATAAAGAGAACCTCATTCCCTCATTCCCTGCTCACCAACAGTAAGTTCAAAAAGGGACTCGGGGACATTCGGAGGAGACTAGAACACCAGTGAGAGAGCTGGGACAGGGCTGAGCTGAGGAGTACTCCCCTCCCCCCAATATTAACCTCACCCCCTATTATAGCTATGTTATAGTATATTGGGTTTTTTTTATATTAGGGGGTAGGGTGGTTTAATAATAAGGGGAGGGGAGTAGTTGAATGACAACGGAAGACCTTCCTTCCAGATCTGTCAGTGTGCTACAGTAGAAGCTTTGCACCTGACATGCTTGCAATAAGTTTCAGGCCACCTCTTTGTCTTCACACAGCTCCTTTTCCGTGGAGCTGGCATGAGATGAGCGAAGAAAGAGCAAGGCAGGAGTCCTGCGTGAAGAATTCCAGCGCGCTGCCGTTAATGTCTACTGCCTTTAGAGCGACCTGGCAACGGAGCACTCTATGGAGAGGGGTGTTTGCGATACATTTCGGTGCAGCGCCAGCTGCTTCGGGAAGGCACAGCACTGTGCAGACAACAACCAGAGTCAGTCTTGTCCGTACCTCGCATCTGAAGGTATTGGGCTTTTCGAGGCAAGAAACAAGAGCCTCGCGGTCGGCTCGAAGCTCGTCCGTAGCGTGCGTGAGAACACGCACATCCTTGCCAGGCGCAGCTCTCTCACACATTTGCGGGTTTACGAAGATAGGGACCCTAACTCCTAGTCCCTTAAATAATAGGATCCCCTGAGAAGAAGGACCCAATAAGGTACCCCTAATGTCATAAACCCCCATGTCATGTTTGGAGGCAGCAGCAGAACAACCCATGGGAACTTCTGGGCCTCCGGCCTGCTTGACAAGACGCAGCAGGAAATCCACGTCTGCGCAGAGCTCGGGGCTGGCATGTTCCAAGGAGCGATGGTCCTTGACCTCGGGAAGAAAGGCAACGTTCTTCTGAGTTCTCTCACGCAGTTGCGCGATGCTGCTCATCAGAGCCCGACGGATGCCTTGAACATCACCTGCAATATTGGAAGGCTGATCCCTATCATTCAGCGGGCACCTCTTTTGGCAAACAGCTCTTGAGGGTCCTGACCTAAGCAGACCTTGGACTTCGTGCCTCTGGCTTGCTGATCAAGCGCGGGTTCGCGAGCTGGAGCAACGAGCCCTGCAAAAGCAGAAGGCCAAGACATCCCACGCCAAGCGGACACGGTGGCCACGCCTCTTTCTCCACTTCCTGCAAGACCTCCTCCTGGCTCTGCCAGTGCCCCAACCGGCTCGGGCAGGCCTAGCTCGATCTTCGGCAAAGGCTGCGTCGGAGACATGAAAGGCATGCAGCATGAACCGAAGATAGCATGCACTGGCCTCACTCACTGACAACAATCCCGAACCGAAGCACAACCCTAACCGGTTTGGTGCACGACGGCCAAGTTTTGAAAGGAAATCCTGCCTGCAGCCAAACATCACGGTCCTGCTGCAGTTCCTGGAGCAGACGTTCGACAGTGGCGGGCCGAGGCCAATCACAAAACTTTCGGATTCTCGGTTCTCGAGAGCGAGCGAGAGAGAGAGAGAGAGAGAGAGAGAGAGAGAGAGAGACAGAGAGAGAGAGAGAGATGGGGCTTTCATATATTGAGTTTTCTGGCTTAACCGGTGAGGTAGTGTCACAAGGTGCCACACAGAGCCACGGTCGCTCCTGGGAAGCGAACTTCAACGCGGAGGTCTCTTGCTTCACAGCAGCTAGCACCTCGGCCGTTAACATCAAACACCTTAAGTTATGGAACGAAGAGGAGGAAATGAGACGTGCAGGGAATTGCTACGAAGAAGCTCTCATCTTCTGAACTTGAGTCCAAGTTGCAAGGCCCTTGTTCCCCCTTAGGTCTGGCGAGGCAAAGCGAAGAGCCATGCCGCAGTTTTGCACAGCTCTGAGAACCTCATCAGGTCTCGCGGGTGTCTTGGCAGACACTTTGGCAAAATCCGTCACGCTCGTTTGCTGTAACTGCGACCGCGAAGCCACGTCAGGATCTGACTGAAACTGCTCTGGGACAAACTCCAGCGCAAGACCGTCCTGACAGCAGAGTGAAGGCATGAAATTGCCAGACTGCGTATGTTGTCTTTGCGGGTGCTTGCGAACTTCACGATGGGGCAAACAGGATGGGGTGCTCAGCCCGCATGCACCTCTCTCTCAGAGAGCACTTCAAGGGTTGTTATGTCGGGATGGTTCACCCCTCCCCCCCTCCGCCCACAAAGCTCACCGAGCACCTACCGGGTGCTTACGGGTCGCTTACCGGGTCGTTCAGCTTGTGATAGACTGCCGCAAACCAACTATCCTCTCAGCTAGCCTGAGCGGACCCAGGGCGGAGATCCTGGAGTATTGATCAATCTCCCATGATTTCAGGAGCCGTCCTGACCCACAGCGGCTCGAGCGACCTGAGAACATGGCTCTGAGGCATTAGCACCATAGCATGCGGATGCGGATGGACATCTCTAAGATCCTCTTCTTGCTTCTGCCTGCTATGCGCGTGAACACCGGTGCACCGCAAGCCTCCCGGTCTGCTCTGATCTCCGGGTCCACGAACTCGTAGGCCAGCCTCGGCCCCATGCTTCAGCACGGCTTCAGCCATGGCTTCAGCATGGCTGCTGAGCTTCTGAGCAACCTGCCCATTTTTTGAGATGGCCTCGAGGCAGAACTCCCGGTCTGCGAGTAGCTCCTGCATCCGAAAGGCACAATGGGTAGTCGGAGGTCCAGTTAGCCCCAAACCCTAAACCCTAAACCCTAAACCCCATCTGGGAACGTGCAAAGCCCGATCTGCGAATAGACTCTACGAGCCCCCTCTCCTCCGCCGCGAACTGCAAGGAGCGCACCTCCTTCTTCAACGCCTCTGCTGCGACCAGGGCTTTGCAAGCAGGCAATGCAGAGGTTGAGGCAGGTCGTCTAATCACCCCAGAAAGCAGCAAGATGCAAGGAGGTCCACTCGTGCCCCATGAGCAGAAAAAGTTGCGCTGCCAGACCGATGGCCCGGCCTTGAAAATCGCCTCCTTGTCCCTCCGAAGCTCCTTGCCGCTGTCTTATGCATCTCCCTAAACCCTAAACCTAAACCCCAAACCCCCAGTCCTCCGAAGCCCACTGAAGTGCCCAGCCGTCGTTCTTTAACGCCTTGAGCACGACCTGGCCGCAGGACGCTCGGAACTGCAAAACGTCACGACTCTGCTGGTCCCTTTCTTTTGGGGGCCTCCTTGTCCGCCCTGAGATCCACAGACAAGAATTGCAGGGCACGACCATGCCTGGGAGCTCAGAGCGTGTTTCAAATCAGCCCTCTCCAAACTTCTATGAAGGGTTTACAGCGATGGAAAGGCCTTCGTGAACTAGGCGCTGTGGATGTGCAAAGGTGCTAAGGCTCAAGGCACGGCCACAGCCTTCAGAGCATAGTCCTTGCGTGCTGGATCCTTCGGTCAGGGAGTCGTCTGACACTGACGCCATTTGCAGTACCAAAACCCTAAACCCTAAACCCCAAACCCTAAGCCCTAAACCCTAAACCCTAGACCACAAGCAAGGTTCACATTAAAGTTAAACGCAGGTGTAGGCCGGCGTAGGTTCTTGCAGCTACACCTGGCCACCGAACCTGTGGAGCCAGAGAAAAGGGTTTAGGGTTAGGGTTTAGGGATTAGGGTTTAGGGTTTAGGGTTTAGGGATTAGGGTTTAGGGTTTAGGGTTTCTAACCAAGCACACCATCCCAGCTTTGCCTTCCAGACAAGGTCGATGGCCTGAGCATCCCAGCGTTCTCAAGGCTCAGCAGGCAGCAGAAAGCTTCTTACAGGGCTCTTAAGGGAGGGGGGTTCAAGAGGGGCATGTAAGCCGAAGCTTCCCCAAGGTTCCCTGGGTACTTACCCCCTATGATCCCCCCTTAAGAACCCTATCAAGCTTGGTCCCTGAACGACTCCACTGCGCCGAGCTGCAGCATGCAAAGACTTCAGCGCCTTCGGCGGGCCCGGGGCCATGGAGGCTCCCAAGAACTATAAGGGGGGCTCTCTCGCTGGCTGGGATGGTCTTGAAGGAGGCTGCATGACATGGTCGTTCGGTTTTGCGCCGAGCTTTCATCTGCGTGGACCTTGTCCAAGTTTCGTCTGAAGCCACAACACCCTGCTTCCCGACCCCTGAGTTTCCAGCTCACAACTACAGAATTTCTAACCAACAAAGGACTGCAGGTTTTCAAGTCCAGGCACAGCCAGCACTGCGGATTCAAACGCAATTTCCGGGGCTTCATGCAACTACAGCTGTGCAGATTCCATCTGCAAATGGGTAGTTCTCTACATTAGGGTCCCTTTTTTGGGGTCCCCAAAAAAGTACGGCACCCTTGTAGAAAGTACCCCCAAAAAGGACGCTAGTTTAGAGAACTGCCCACACAGTGTCGGCTGCAGACCTCTTTGTTCTGCCCTTTTAGCGATGCTGAGCTCTTTTCACCGTCGATATGGGTTTAGGGCTTAGGGTTAGGGTTTAGGATTTAGGGTTTAGGGTTTACGGTTTAGGGTAAAGGGTATAGGGTATAGGGTTTAGGGTGTGGGTCCCCGAAGTGGTCCAAAGTGAGACTTGCTGAAGCGAGCGGCCGCTCAGCGCGATCAACTTCGACCTCAGCACCGATTCACCGAATCCTGATGGTCGATTGCATGCTGCAAGAGGCAAGTATCCCCTGCGATGTCTTGGGCTGCATACATTCCTATCTTGAGCTCGGCAGGGGGCAGGAAAGCTAGTGTTGCAAACAGATGCATCAGGCAAGATCAGGCAATTCAGGCGAGGACACCCACCGAGGCCTGGGACTGGGGCCCAGGCTGGAACTCCCTGCAGATCCTGCAGTCTGATTCTCGCCTGAAACGGAGCAAGGTCGAAGAGGCGGGAACATCCCACATGGGGTTTTGCTCCAAGGTCAGTGCAATGTTCTGCAACACCGCTGCCCCCCACAAAAAGCACAGGGAGCGTATGCAGCACGATGGGTGCAGGGCGCGGAACAAGCCTGACATTTGCCTGGTAGACACTGGCTTAATCTGGAGCTTGCATTCTCACCCCATATGTTCGCGAGGGACGGTGACAGATCCTAAGTCCGCTAGTGGTGTTTGACTCTTGACAAGCCTGGCACACTCAAGCAAACAAGGAAGTGGAAGGAAGTACAAAGTCAAGCTGAACTGACAGAGCTATACACCCAACAGACAAGGACCGGCGAAGAATCGAAAGCCACAAGTCGAAACATTCCCGAATCGTCGCCAAAAGTGCGAAGTGTGAAAAAGTCACATTGAAGAACGAGACCCTCCGGTCTATACTCCAGGGCACTGGCTGGTGTCGTTTGCAGATGCATCTGCGGAAGCTGACGACTTGCCTGATGTCTTCAAGCATACGATTCTGTTCGGCGGCGTGCTTGAGGGCAGTCTCCAGATGTCTCAAGAAAGTGTTTTAGGCTTTCGTGGTGCTTCAAGCCATCCTGGCTGGCATTGCACGGTGGAGCAGTTGCCATCTCGGGTCCACGCTGGAGCTGGCAGTGTCAGAGGCGGCCGCTGCGCCTTCGATTCACCAAACGTCGCGTTGGACTTCAGAGACTGCCTGATGTGGCTGTAGTGAAGTACAGCGATACATAACGAGACGAGCCGGGCCCCGACACGACGACTACGCGGGGTAGAGTCGCACTACATCTGCAACCGATAGGGTGTGACAGACAACATCAACGGGAACTTGCGGATCCTCTGCTCTTTGTGTCTTACATGAAGATTTGACAGCTTTGTCCAACTGCCTTGAATTTCAACAATCATTTCAACGCGAAGGCGATTGCAGCAGCATTCAAGATTCCCTTAATGTCAACTTCAAGGCTCACACAGCCAACTTTGAGCGCAAGAATGTCTCGGCACTGGAAACTCTTGTGAAGGAGGGTATATCTTTCTTGTACCCCCAAAAGGACACCAGGTATATACACTCACCATTCTTAAAGAGGAACCTTATATACACTCACCAAAAACAGAAATATAAACCCTGCTTCATGTCCACACTGTGCGCAGACTGAGCAGCAGAGTCTCTGACGAATACGGAGCACAGCTGGCACAGCTCTGCTTTGTAGGCACGCCTTGCTTGTTCTGCATCGTTTCCCTAACGTTTTCCTGGTAGACCTGGCGTCATCTGGAGTCCTTGAATCCTCACCCAACGTGTTCGCAAGGGACGGTGGACGGATCCTAAGTCCATTTGTGGAATTTGACGCTTGACCATGGCAGACTCAAGCAAACAAGATGAAGCAAGTACAAGGTCAAGCTGAACTGATATACTTCGCAAACGACCTCCGGAAACAAGATGAAAACAACAAGTCCAAAACCCAAAGCTATACTGAGATGCAGCCCATAGAGATGTATCTCATGCTACCCCGGCCCGCCAATACATGTTTGGGTTCCCTTGAAAGACGCTGAACTAAGTTGACGGGCAGTACAGAACAGTAGGGCATATCGTGGACAAGCCTCTTAAGGACGACGAACCGACAGCCACAAGCTGAAACATTCTCGAACGGTCGCGAAACATGCGAAAAGTCAGAATGATGACAAAACAACCCGGTCTAGACTCCAGGGCACTGGCCGGTGTCGTTTGCAGATGCATCTGCGGAAGCTGACGACTTGCCTGATGTCTTCAAGCATACGATTCTGTTCGGCGGCGTGCTTGAGGGCAGTCTCCAGATGTCTCAAGAAAGTGTTTTAGGCTTTCGCGGTGCTTCAAGCCATCCTGGCTGGCATTGCACGGTGGAGCAGTTGCCATCTCGGGTCCACGCTGGAGCTGGCAGTGTCAGAGGCGGCCGCTGCGCCTTCGATTCACCAGACGTCGGACTTCAGAGACTGCCTGATGTGGCTATAGTGAAGTACAGCGATACATAACGAGACGAGCCGGGCCCCGACACGACGACTACACGGGGTAGAGCCGCACTACATCTGCAACCGGTTGGATGTGACACAAAGCATCCAAGAAAAGAAAAACGGGAACCTGCGGATCCTCTGCTATTTGTGTCTCGCATAAATTGCACTTCCGAATCCTCAGAGCGACATTCGCCGCCTGGGTCCGGGTGGCAACGTTTCGACGCTAGACAGCAAATGTTGACAGCATTGGTCGCAAATGCTCGTGCGCATTTGCGAGTGCCAGGTCTTCTGGCAAATCGCCTCTCTCATTAGCGATGTTCTCTGCCCCATTCTCCAAATAAGTTTTGGACAAAGCTTCATCCCCGACCAGCGCAGCTGCCCCAAGCGGTGTCAGACCAGGTAAGCTCGCCAACGTCTTTGTCGCTATAGAGCCTATACTCCCCGTAGAACCTTCATAAAAACTCAAATTTTAATATCCTCTTGGGGGTTTCATATAAAAAAATAATTCCCAAGGGGGATGTAGGAGCAGGACGCAAAACCAACGACCTTCGAGTAGGCGCCAGCCAGACGCGCTGCAAACAAGAATTTGCCGTTGGGGCTCGCCTGTGCGTTCGGATCCGCCCGGCCCTCAAGGAGCACACGCGCAACGTCCACTGCACATGCTCGGCCACGAGACAGCAGGGCCACTGCATGAAGTGGAAAGTAGCCTGCTCCAGTGGGCTTCGGATTGGGGTCACAGCGTGCTTGCAACATTTTGGCAACGGTCTCTGGGCAAGACCACACGGCAGCACCGCACAGTGGGCTCAAGCCCATGGGTAGATGTGATGTGTGCAGATCAGCTTCGGCTTCAATGAGCACTTGCAGTTGCTTGGGCGTTCGCACCAAGTATGCGCAACCCAGGCCAACCCGGGTGGTAGCATGCACATCTGCCCGGAGCTCGATAAGAGTTGACAGCATCTGCGGCTCTTGTTGCGACTTGATGGCTGCCATAAGCAGGGTCTGGCTATCAGAGTAGCCGAGCCTGGTTAGGCCCGTTAACCTCCGGTTCACATCGGCCCTGTGCTCCACGAGCAATCTAACCAATCCAATGTCGCCAGCGAAGATGGCGCAGAGAAGAGCATTCACACTGCTCTCATCCTTTACGGCATCCTGCGCGACATCCACGGGAGGTGGCTTTTGAAAGAGCCCATGCGTGAGGGTGCGTCAACAGGCGACCAGGAGGTGTACTACGACGCACTACTTCCCAGCTTCCATATTTAGGGTTTAGGGTTTAGGGTTTAGGGTTTGGGGTTTGGGGTTTGGGGTTTAGGGTTTAGGGTTTAGGGTTTAGGGTTTAGGGTTTAGGGTTTAGGGTTTAGGGTTTAGGGTTTAGGGTTCGGTAGGGTTTAGGGTTTAGAGTAAAGGTTGAAAAATACAAAAACAAGTAGGATGACAACAGCAGCCCCGGGTGGTGCCTGCAGGCTTTGGTAGCGAAAGGTCTGCAGAAGCATGTCCAAGTCAAAGGTCTCCTTGTGTTGGCCCAGCAACTTGGGTCGGTGTGCCAGGTAGTAGCCTTGGATTTCTGGCGCGTGGACTTCCCCCCCAACCCAAGGTCAGGCCATGAAATCCCCCGTAACTTTGCTACTCCACACAACGAACTCAACTTCCCAAACTGTTCACCATGCCGGTGTCTGGTCAGAGGGCGGTATAAACTCAATGGCCCTGCAGCCGACAGGTAGTTGATTTTGCTATCCAGTGCCGCCTCCCCAAGCTTCACCACCGTCTCCCGATCACCTTAGCCGCTCTCTCTAGCTTCAGGTCTTTCTTGTTGCTACGAGCTGCCGTGAACTGCTTCGGGCTGCGAGCACACGCACAGTCGGAATCGAGTCACTTTCCACTGTGAAGTTGCCCTCGACGACAATATGCTGCTGCCAGTTTAGGGGGAACATGAATTCTGCCTCCCGTGGAGAGTACACTACAATCACGCTGGTGTCGGGCTTGTTGGAGAGCAGGTGGCACCACCATTCGGCCCTACACCAGCCTATGGGGCATCCAGGGACATGCAGGCTTCTGCATTGCAAGTAGGGTTTAGGGTTTAGGGTTTAGGGTTTAGGGTTTAGGGTTTAGGGTTTAGGGTTTAGGGTTTAGGGTTTAGGGTTTAGGGTTTAGGGTTTAGGGTTTAGGGTGGCAGAAAAACACGCTCACCATAATCTCCGAAACGCGCACCAAGAGCACCGAAACACGCACCAAGTTAGCGTAGCCTGCACCAAAGTCAATCTGTACGCACCAAACCCAAAACACGGACATGTAGCAGTAGTACCAGCGCAGCCAGCTGACTGCTCATGCCAGCATAACGAAAGACACGCCCGGGGTTTTACACCTTCTACCCATACGTGGACACACCAGTATACCTAGACATCCAAAGCGAAGGAGCCTGCACATTCACTGCGCGTGGATTCGCATCCGACCAGGTTTAGGGATCTGGGAGTCGAGATTTTTTCGGGGTTTGGGAGCGTGTCAGATGTGAGATGAACTGGCATGACATGATATGATTATGATCTGACTGCGTGACTACAAGGCACCAACCAGACGGAGCGCATCCAATCTGAACTGACAGAAGCTCGACACAGGCTTAACACATCATCATGGAGCCTGCCGCTCTGATGTTGGAACGGTTGCAGGGAATTGCGCGGTGGCCCGGACCCGACGCGACCTGACCCGACCTCACATGATCTGACCTATCCCACGCGAACAGAGCGGCTTAACACGTCACGCAGCCTCACGCGCGAACTCTTCCGGCGGCTCGCGCACACCAGGAGCAGGAGCCTGGCAGGAACGGCAGGGAGAGGTATTCATGTTCGATGGCCCTATCCAACCTAACCCGTGCAAGTCAGCCTGTCTGCAGCTCAGACGAGCCGCGCAGCATGACTCGAACTAGCACGATCTGATCTGATCTGATGAATTTTGATCTGCTCGACAAGACTCGAACCTATCCCGATCTGATCTGACTGCACGTGTGTAAGTCAGCCTGACCCGACAACTCACTTGGCGGCAAGTAACCCTTCAAGTTGGCAGCAAGCCCTCGGCCCTGAAAGGGGAGCTGACACGGGCCTCCGCCACTGGCTCGGCCACACCAGTCACAGCAGCCTGACGCAGGAACGGTGAGCCCATGAACCCTACGCAAGACTCAGACTTTGAAGCAGTCGGCAACATGAGCAGTCCGAAAACCACGTTTGAGAGAGAAGCCTTTTCTTTCAAATGCGCACGTTTGGCGCGGCTCTTGCAAAATTATCTGCTGGCTCAATGCTGCACAACGCCGGTATCTAGACGTAAAAGTTTTTCTACTTTAAGGTCCCAGCCATCAGAAAGACAAGAGCCGGTAAGTCAGTGCTAGGATAGTAAGCGCTGCCTTCCCTACTTCTGAGGGGTAATAAAGACAAAAGCCAAGCGTCCAATGGCTACATAGACTCACCTTCATCGGAATATGGCGGACTCTCCCCAAGGTCATCCGAGCGCGGAGACGTCGGCAACGCCTGTGCAGACGGCGAAGAAACGTGTGGTCCGTTGTCCAAGTTGCGGGTCTGCGCTTGCTCCCACATAGGCATCTGTGGCCCGTCGACACGCAGCATGAGATCCTCTGCGGCCTGGAACATGCTGTGGACCTTGCCCAGGAGAAACGGTCTGCGATTGGCTTGCAGAAGTTGATGAAACCGCTCGAAGAATGGAGCTTTGCGCCGAAGAAGGCTATCCAATGTGACGTCGTGCTGGCGCAGAAAGGAGGTGTTGCCAGCAACCAAGAGCTGCACGCAGCTCCAGAGCTCGCCGTCGGTCAGCATGTCCAATGGGAGCAAGTCTCGGGGCACGTGCTTCACAACCCCAGCGGCAGCCAAAAGCTTCCAGGCCACTTAGTAAGCCCATCGAGTGGGCTGCAAGACGAACCTCGCCGAACGTGGCGAAACGAGACAATCAGTCTGCTGTGCTGCTGCACGAAAGCCAAAGGAGCTAGCAAGGACGGCATATTCGTCTCAAGTGTAGTAGTCACCGGGCTGAAACCCGACTCGACCTGCCCTGACCTGATCTGGCTGATTCCATACCTGGCTGAGAACAAAGGGCATAACTCAGCCAACCCCGTGCCCTATGAGCCCAAAACCTGGAGTTGTGAAAAGAGGCCCTATCAGCCCAGAATCTGGACAGGTTTCATCGCAAACCCTGGAAATGCTGGCAGGCACGCCAGTGTAGTGAAACACTCTGCTGTGTTGTGTGATCTGATGTAGTCCGACCATTGCTGACGCGGCGGGGCACCTTGCGCGCAAGCTCCGCCGCCGTCCTCACCACACGGCCGCAGGAGCCTGATGCAGGATTGGAAGTCGAACTGGACCGACCTGATCTGATCTGATCTACTCTATGTCACTTAGTGTACGGCTGTTTTGAGAGGGCAAACCCGACCCGATCTGATCTGATACGCTCCATGTAAGCCAGACTCACCTCTTGTCAGTTGGTGGCAAGGAAAAGCCTGAAATTTGGCAGCAAACCCTCAGCCCAAAAAGGCGAGTTTTCGACAGCGGAACCCGAAGACGGCGAGGAACCTGGCGCAGAAGGTTTGGCGCTGGTCCAGGCACCGCAGCCTGACAGAGGCACGGCGGCAAGCTGAATCCTCAAAGTTGGCAGCAAACCCTCAGCATGAGCTCCGCCGCTGGCTCGGCCACACCCGTCACAGCAGCCTGACGCAGGAACGGCGGTCAGCTCAGCCGCCTGACCCGACCCGATCTGATCTGATGTAATCACGCCTTGTCAGCTGGTGGAAGCCCTAGCTGCTTGCAAAGACGGCATGTCTTAGTGGAATGCTTGCTGATACTGTTCAGAGCCTGGTTAAGAAAGAAGACACCCCGACGTTTCGCGAAACCCTATAGAGATGCTTGCAAAGACGGCATGTCTTAGCAGCACCTTCGCCAGCCAGAAGCTTGCCAGCCACGGAGAACAAAGGGGGCAGCACGAATGCTTGCTGACACTGTTAGGAGAGCACATTACGCCGCCGCCAGGCTTGGACCTCCTGGCAAAACCACGCTGAGCAAGTAGCGTCAGACCACTCCCCGGGTGTTTTGTTTTGGTATTGTTATTTAAGTGTTTTTGGGAGTTTTCGAAGCCCAAAACCCTAAAACCCTCACCCCAAAACCCTAAGCCATAAACCCTCAACCCTAAACCTAAACCCTAGACCCTAAACTGTCCCGAAACCCTAAACCCTACACCTTGAGCCCTACACCGTAAACCCTAAACCCTAAGCCCTAAGCCGTAAACCCTCTCAACCCTAAACCCTAAGCCATAAACCCTCAGCCTCAACCCTAAACCCAAACCCTAGACGCTCTTTGCCTTGTGCCCAGCCTCCCTAAACCCTAAACCCTAAGCCGTAAACCCTCAGCCTCAACCCTAAACCTAAACCCTAGACCCTAAACCCTCCCGAAACCCCTAAACCCTAGACCTTGAACCCTACACCGTAAACCCGAAACCCTAAGCCCTAAGCCGTAAACCCTCAACCCTAAACCTCAGCCCGAGACCCAAAACCCGAAACCCTAAGCCCTAAGCCTAAACCCTAAACCCTGGACCCTAAACCCTTAACCTTAAGCAGCAAACCCTAAACCCGAAAAGAGCAAACCCTAAACCCTAAGGCCTCAACCCTATAAAAGCCCGAAACCCTAAAGCCTAAACACCAAACCCTAAACCGCCTAAACCCCCAAAAAAAACCTGGCTCGCCACTTCAAGGCTTCAAACAATGCACAGCATGGGTAAGCGGTACCGTCGGGGTCTCCTTGGCTGACGGCTCGGCTGCGGCTGAGGAAGCATGGGTGGACATTGGCTCATCGGGCAGGATTGCGTGTTTATGCTGCCGACCTGTGCCTGCTGCTGACGACAGGCACAGATGGTTAGTGACACAGGACCTCGTGAAGGAACACCACCTCTTTTGCTCGCCAGACAGGGAGCTTGAGCCACGTCATGGTGCTGGGAGCAAGGTTTTGGTGATGCGCCAAGTTGTTTTGGTGCGCTGTACGGTGTGTTTGGTGCGCGAACATACAGTTGGTGCTCGCTTCGGTCTGCAATCTATAGGGTTTAGGGTTTAGGGTTTAGGGTTTAGGGTTTAAGGGGACCTCATGACCTGAACATCAACCCACCTGCGTTTTATGTACGTCTACTCTGTTTACTTCCCCCCCGTATTGTTGACTATGTTGACTACATGCCGCACCTCTCGACAGCCAACTTGTGTAGTTGCACAGCACTTTCGTGTCTGTGTGCAGAAGCTCCGGCACCAAAGCCACGAACAGGTTTGAAAGCTCCACGTAGGAGGGTATACCTGGGATGCAAACACCCGCCCTCAGGAGCAAAGAACCATTCACTGCATTCACTAATGCAGCATAGGGCTGTCTTGAGCCTAGGTACTCTTCACTGCCAATGCGGCATCTGTCCTCGTTGCTTCTTCATTCACACCGGCCTGCCGAGCTGTGATCTGGGGGATCGCAAACCAGTCCAGAAACAGGTACCCATTCGCAATCTGCTTTCGCGTCCGAGTGGTCAACTCCTTCCCACTTGGCATGGAAATCAAGTCTTCCTCCACCTGCAAAGACCCGCTGATCATCCCATGCAGCGCGTGCCGCAGAATTGTCACATGCTGGCCATAGGGATCGGGATGTCTCGCGCCAAGCCACTGGTGTGAAACAAATAGAACAAACATAGCTGGATTCCACTGGTGCAGCAGCCCTTTTGACAGGAGGACGTTGTGTGGCTGGGGCACACCATCCATGTCCTCGGTCGTCACCGTGCGTAACGCTAAACTCATGGTGGCATGATTTGCTTGAGATGGCAACTGACTGCTTGCAAGTGTCCAAGAAGTCCGACACCTGCAAGGGCCACTCTTGCCCACTGCATGTCAGGCAGAGGAGATGCAGTTGCGAACCAAACGCGGTGCCTTGACCACATACATCGGGAAGAAACTCTCGTGCACGGGCTGGAAGTTGACCACATCAACTTGTGGCGCACACAAGCCGCTCCCCATATTGGAGAAGGTGGATGATGACCCTCTGTCTTTGAGCCCGGGCTGGAAATACACACGCGGCAGCATTCAGCGACTGCTTAGTAGAGGAAGACGGGTCAGAAGGTTTGACAGGGAGAGGGCAGAGGTGATAGGACTGGAGGACCACAGGAGCTATGATCTTGCCCCTAAGCCCTAAACCCTAAACCCCAAACCCTAAACCCTGAACCCTAAACCCTAAACCCTAAGCCCGTGCCTCATCCAACATGAAAGCGGCTGAATCTCAACTCTGGGGTCCAGGTTTTGTGGGCCGTGTAACCTCTTATCAAGGGACTAGAGGGAACCTTGCAAGGGACATTAGGGGATATTTAGGGGTTATAATGTAAGGACGACTTGCGTATATAGGGGCTATAGAAGGTATATACAGGAGTTATATAGAGGAAGAAGATTAAGGGTCCCTTCTTATACCCCGTAATCTTAGTTGAAAGGCAGAAGACTCCAAAAGGACCGGCCTTGAGCCATGGAGGCGTCCACCCAAACCTGGGCTCGGAAATCGACGTTCGCACAGATTTTCAGCCGCATGGCTGCACATACAAACTGTCTTTACCGGAAGGGGCTGCAACATGAGGTGGCGTGATCCTTTCTCCATACAGAAAGAGACCTGCACTAGGGTAGGGTCGAATATGGTAGAACTTGGCAGCTTAAGCCTGTCTCGTTCAAACGACTTCTAACACAAGCCCGCCGTGTCTTCAAAAGAAAATGATATGCAGGTCCTCCGATTGCTGCCATTGCAGGGTGCGCTGCCTTCTTTTCCCACAGCTGGGACCGGTCCGAGTTCCCGATTCAGGTGGCATGGTCTGCAAGCGCAGGGGCGTCTGGGGAGACATGGAAAACGGCCCCGCTTGGGCCCCGTCCTAAGTGTCCAATTTGTACAATGCGACAGTCGTCCTGCCATCCTAAACCTGCCTGAAGCGTGGGTCCTCGGCGCGCTTGGTGTCAGTAGACGCGAGTTCTTTGCCTTCGCCTTCTCCGGCTTCTCCGCTTTCCCCTTCTGTGGCTGAAGCCCGCCCGTTCTCTGCAACCTGGCAAGTTGCTACAGTATCCGGTTCTGCAAGCATCGTGTGGGGCATCACTCGATCACAATGACTCGACACCTAAAGCGTACATTGGACAGACCGGTGGACCCAGCGCACATCAGCGCACGCCCCTGAGCACGCCAAAAGCCCAACGAAGAAGCGTTTTAGGAGCCTACACGTCGCGAACCTTCCAAACTGAACCACCTGCAAAGCCAGTGGTAGGCCCGGACCTTGAAGCGCAGCTGCAAAGGAAAGCGGCAGCAGCAGCAGCAGCAGCAGCAGCAGCAGCAGCAGCAGCAGCAGCAGCAGCAGCAGCAGCAGCAGCTGCTAAAGCATGCGGAAACTATTTTTCTGACAGCGTCCTCGTTTTCTGAATGTGTCTGCGTCTGCAAGTGTAGGTGTAATGTGTGTGTGTGTGTGTATACATATTCCTTATTTTGTAGTGTATGTGTGTGTGCGTGCATGTACAGTGCGCCCCTCTTTTGTCTACACAGTCCGAAGAGTATGATGTCCAAGAAACGTATGTTGAAATGCAGCTGCGAGCCACCCAAGCATGATGCTCGGATGCTCGGATGCTCGCACCACTTACACACAACTGCACGTCACAGCCGCGACAGGGGCATAGGGGCCTCGTGCACAATGTGCTCCGTGCGCTTGTTGGCCACGTCCGCGAAGAAAAGGAGGCTGAGCCCCAGGATGGGCAGCAGCCGGGTGCCGGCCGAGGACCGGGCGACCCGGCGCATGGACCACACGCCTACGGCCTGGCCCATCTGCAAGGAGACGAGGCCAGAGACCATGCTCGAGTACCAGAAGAAGGCCGGAAGCCGCTTCAAGTTGCGGATGAGCTGCACGATCCACTCCGCCCCATCCTCCAGATGCCCGTTGTGACCGCCGTGGCCATTTTGGGCATTCAAGTGCTTGGTAATCGTCCCCCAGTAGGCATACATAATGGCCCAGCCAGACCCTGCAGCGTAGAGGAAGAGCCCGCGGGACAGCAGGCTCTGCTGCATGAGGAGCTCTTTCAAGGCCGTGTCGATCACGCGGTTCAGTACCCGCAGGGCCTTGAGCCCCACCACAACCAAAGCTATCGCCGAGGCTGGCGACATGCCCTCCAGCTCCCCACGCATGTGAGACAGGCCCGCGCAAAGGCCCGCCCAGTCGGTCAGGCACTCTTCCACCGGGCGCAGCTGGGTAAACTCGACTTCGCGGAGCTTCAGAGCAGATTCGGCCACGGCCTCCCGAAGTCTCTGAAGCCTCTGCATCACCTCATCCTTCCGATCCTGCATCTGCTCCCATTTCTTCATCAGGAACAGTGCCATGATCGATCGGTGCGAGAAGCTACGGAGCAACTTTGTCCTACCTAGCTGACGGGGGTCAGTGGCTTTCTTGGGCGCTCAGACGAGGAGTGGGCGCTCGGAGTGGGCTCGTGCGTTTGAGGCTCGTCGTTCTTCAGCTTTAGACGTTCTCTCAGCCAAAAGCAAGGTGTTAGTAGGCTTGGGCCAGCATGTCAGAAGATTTCGTCCCCAGCCCTAGCCGCCTTGCAAACATCTTAGACGATCCTTAGAACAACCCTTCCCATATCCTCCCTTCCTTCCCTGCCTTCCTTGGCTCGGCTGGGTTGCGGGCGGGCTCGCTGTAAGGATCACCGTTCACAATGGGTGGCCGTGCAATGGTCTGGTCCACCGGCGAAGGTGGCGGGGCTCCGCTATAATCCGTGTGCACCTAGCACAGATTAGCACAGGACGTGGCCCAAAGGCAAAAAAAACAATCACAGAAAACAATGTCTCGGGCACCGGCTGTGTGGATTTTTGTAGATGGATACGCTGACCTGCATCAAGAGACAAAAGCGCGACCACAAGGCTTGCAGACGGGCTTTGCACGGCACCATGGGACCTACACGGAGGGCCATCAAAAGCCTCTCCTCCACTCTGAACCTTCTGAGTCCAACAAACTCTTAAGGGCTCCAGACCCTCGCCCAAAAAAGGCTAACCTTAATTTATCTAGTAGGATTCTCTATAACCAAAAAGGTTAGAGGTTACCTGCCCAGTCCCTAAGCATGCTTTGCTCGTGCTCTTCTTTGGGCCTCAAGATGAAGGGATCGTCGCCCTTCTTCCTTCGCAAGGTCGCATCCAGCTGCGCTGCGTGGAGGACTCCACACCTGCAGATCAGAATCATGTGCATTTTAGGGTTTAGGGTTTAGGGCTTAGTTTAGGGTATAGGGTTTAGGGTTTGGGGTTTAGGGTTTAGGGTTTAGGGTTTAGGGTTTAGGGTTTAGGGTTTAGGGTTTAGGGTTTAGGGCTTAGGGCTTAGGGTCTAGCATTCATATGGGCGGTTTGCGAAAAAAAGAGAGCCCGAATATATATAGACCCCAAATAGTAGGATTCCCTTCTTATCAAAATAAGACACCGCTAATTTCGGAGACCCCCATATTCAGTTCTGTGGCCATTGTTGTTGATGTATTGCTGCTATCCTTCGCGTCACAGCTTGGTCTGGATACGCAGTCTGCACAGTTCGAACCATCTGAGAGCCAAGCAAAGGCAGCCACGTGCAAAGGATCCTTTGAAAAGCAGGATAATCGTAATAGTAATAGTAATAGTAATAATAATAGTAATAGCAATAGCAATAGTAATCGTAATCGTTATAGGTATAGTTATAGTAATCGTATGTTTTCCGATCATGCGTGCGCACCAAAGACATGGGGAAGTCTAAGCCTACCCATGCCCCTCTGGCACAGTGCCACAGATTTCTCAGTCATTGCAATCACAATCGCTTGTACGTTGCTTGGTCCTTCTGATGGTTGCCATGTGGGCGCGACACGACCTCAGCTGAACACACCACCAGCGTTTCAGGCAAAACAACTTTCCCAGCACGCACGTCTCAAACCCTGATGCGTCATCCTGTGCATGCCAGCCTTGCCACCAATCCTACCAAGAGCCTTGGCAGCTGTAAACCGACGCATGCTGTCACTACACAAACCTTGGGTCGAAGCCTCCCAGCAAAGCCGAAACAGTACGGTATCGAATCACTGAACCACAATGGCCACGGATCATCTCATCTACCCTCCAAAAGAGTCTACGCAACTTGAGCATTTCCGTCGCTTGCCCATGACTCAAGCACCCTGGTCACAGCAGCCGGCACGCCACTTGCGAAGAAAAACACAGACAGCAACCTATGGGCGTCTGTGAACCCGGCCTGATGAAATCAAACTGCATGAACACCAATTTCATGGGAACTCATGCAGCCCAAGTTCAGTCCGAACTTCTTCAAAAAACCAAACAAAAATCATTAAGCATGGAATGGAACAAGGCAAAAGTGCGGAAAATGAATCCTGAATCCTCTCTTACTTCATTTGTTCATGCTTTTGGAAACCAAAGACCAAAAAAACAAAACATAGTACACGCTGCGCAGAGTCAAGAGAGCATCTGGAACCACGAAATGGAACCACCACTCACATCGCAAATGCTACTCACATCGCCCGCCCGAATCTCAACGTGCCCCAATGTCTTGCATGGCATCGACGCTTGGCACTTCGAACGGCGCCGTCCCAGCGTGGCTCCGAGACCGAGCGCTCTGAGGATTTCGACGCAGTTGCAAACGCCTTTCCTAGGGACTTCGACAGCTGGCGCAAAGCTTGCGTTCGCCCTTGCGCGAGCTTGCGCACGCTCGAAGGGTGCACCTTATTCAGCGATCGAGGTTTTGCTAATCGCCCTCAGAACCATGTCGCAAGAGCCTGCTGAAAAGAACAACCCTCTCATGGTTGGCGATGTGCAAAGACCGGGCGGAGTACGTGCTCCAAATCACCAAATCGAAAGACGTTGCCGAAATGTTTCGAAATGTCTGCTCTCTGGCAGACCTCATGCACCCTGTCCGAATAAGGTTCTGCTTCAGCGCATGTGCATACACTGGACAGCCATTGGCTTGCACTCCTCCCATCGTACTGTCCCAGCAAACCCAGATGCGAGTCCTGGTAGCACATAGCGACACACAACGTATCAGCAGTTGTGTAGTAGTGCGCTTCGCTGGGCATGACAAAAAGTTGCATGGGGTGTGTACGGCTGACCTGGCTGCGTCCGAATGCCATAGCTGATCACCTTCCAGCCTTTTTCTGCACACGCTGCCCTGCAAACGCGCAGCATGTACGGCCAGCCCACCTGCTCAAGCGAGAGGTTCCTTTGGCACTACATTGCACAACTTACTTTTGCAGGTGTGGGAGTGATGGGTAAACGAATCTGATGATTCCATCTGTTCCTCCGTGTTCGTCCATATCCTGGCACAGTTGCCCGGCCTTTGACATGTTGTCAAAGCGCAACGGCGTGCCACATGGCAAAGCAATGGACAAGCCTGGGACGGAGGGAAATGGGGAAGGGCGTGAACTTAGTCGCTCTGAAGGCTCATGCGGCGAAAGGAAGTAAGAAAGTCGAGTCCAAGTAACTACGTGGGGGTTTGCGAGTATACGGGACCCCCCCCCCTAATATAGACCCCCAAATAGTAGGATTGTCCGTGCAGCCAAATAAGGTCACCCCCAATATCATAAAACTCCTTAAGTCCAGCTAAGGAAAGCTGGCACCTCCCAAGCCTGGGCCTGGCCCTACTCAAGCCTTCAACGCGAGAAATCCCGGTTCATGGCTTCCCGGCTGTACTGCTGCAGAGGAATCTCCTGCAACGTGGACCTCAGGCTGGTAAATGCCCTTACACCCCGATAAGCACGGAAGCTGGCTTTTGCAGGGCTTGCCACTGCGGAGTAGGATAAACCTAGTTCATAATTGATCCAACCAGTTTTGCCTGCGCAGATGAATTTGAGTCGAAAGTCCCGCATATGAGCACAAACGACGGAGAGGGGAGAAGTAGGAGAGAAGGGGGAGGGGAGAAGGAGCGGATCCCATCACATCATGGTTGATGCATCAAGGGCGAATCGCCTCACGCGACCCCAAACCAAGTACTTGCTAAACGAGGACTGCCGCTACGCTCCCAGGAACTAGCTTTCGTGACCAGCGTGAAGCATCAAGTTCTGCACTGATCCCACTGATAAACATTGGCTAAGTTGGAGTGCCATCCGCGGTGTACATCTGGGATGCACGCACGGTGTACTTCACTGGCTCGGAGACAGCCTCGCGGCTTCTGGCTTAGGGTTTAGGGTTTAGGGTTTAGGGTTTAGGGTTTAGGGTTTAGGGCTTAGGGTTTAGGGTTTACTGCGCCTCCGGAGAATGCTACATACTCAAGAATTCTGGAGCTGGCGCCGTCTCCATCGTCGCTTCCACATCTCCCGTCGCAGAGCAGTCCAAGTTGTGAAGACCGCCTTGTCAGCCGCATGCCCGCGCTGCGGAGCGTGAGTGCGAGTTTTTGTCATCAAACTCGGAGCTCTCTTGACAAGCTGAAACACCTCCTTTCTACGTTCATCCCCATCTACGATGAAATTTCACAAACTCATCGATCGCGCCTGCGAGGCCGGTGCCCTTGGCCTTGAGCCAAGCTTCCTTCTTCGTCCACATCCCGAAGAAGCGTTCGGCTAAGCCGGGGGCCTGGACTGAAGCAACACGAGCAGTATCACCTTGATGGCAGCTGCCTCGACCTGCTCAGGCCTGGGCAGCATCCGAGGACACCTGCGCATGGCAGGGCTGGAGTGACAGTCATGCTGCAGAGGGGACTGGCAACACTCCCGCAGACAAGGGAAAACACAGTGGCGCCTCGTCTAACGCCGACACTTCAGAAGCCGTGAAGAATCGCTGGGCCAATCTGCGGAAAGGCCTTCGATTCAGCACCAGTATGTTGCTTCCCCTTCTCCTGCCCGTTAATATTATTAATCATATACATACTATTCGTAATATGATAGATACTACAGATATTGTTCAGATTATTCATAGGTTTTTTGTGCGCCTTGGCCGATGTAGCTCGACATCGATTCCAACAGGCAAGGCCTCTCCTTCCAAAGCTCAGCTGGTCAAGCAGCTACTGGCAAAGCAGCTTAGAGCGAAGGAAATTAAGCTGTATGAAACCACGCCAAGCCCCATTAAGGCCATGAGAAGCTGGCCACATTTCCAAAAATGGGTTGAAGCCGCAGTTCAGGAGGCAAACTGGCGAGCGATGGACGATGCTAGACGACTGCCGCAGATCAGTCGACGCGGATCCTGGACCCGTCTGCTTTGGCGAATACACCAGGAGCGCGCCCACCTTTGGCAGCAGGTCATCAGGAGATCATGGCAGCAAGGATCTGCAATGAGTGGAAAAGGCTGTTAACCTGCTGTCACTCAAGCTGCAGCCTCTCCAGAATGCGACACGCTGAAACTGCAGCGCTGCGCAGCCAGAGGCATGGCCAACGACGGCCTCACTGCCATGTCGTACCCGCACAGGATGGCAAGACGCAGCGGTCATGCAGCAGACAAGTGCAGAGCAGAGCCCAATAACAACGCTCGGCGGACGCTAGTGCTAGTAAGCTCGGAGCTTGCCATGCATGCCGTACTGAAACTTGATGCTCGCTGCGTCGAGCCCTGCCAGAGCACAGCTTGTGTCGAGACCTGGGATCCAGCGGATCCCGAGGGCCACACCCAAGCGCTCCGCCAGCAGGCATCGCAAGGAAGCGCGCATCCAAACCTCAGCAGCCGAGTTGCCCCAAATTGGGGGGGGGGGGATATTAAGGGGACATTAGGGGATACTAGGGGGCTAATAGCGGGGGGATCTTGCGGGGATATTGGGGGGGTCTTGGGGGGATCTTGGGGGGATCTTGGGGTCTGGGGGTCATATTGGGGTGACCCGATGAGGCACTGGCGAATCGCTTCCTCGCACCATCAGAGCTGAAACTCTCAGCCCGACGTCGCTCATCCGAGCCTCAACATGAGCCAGAACATTCCAGGACGCACTCAGGACGAGCACCCCCGGAAAACCCTAAACCCTAAACCCTAAACCCGCAACCCTAAACCCTAAACTGAGACATCTCGGTGCCCTACTCAAGAGCTCCATCTGCTCGTCTGGCTCTTCGCCCAAGTCCCAGACCAGACACACCGTGGCACCTCAGGGCATGCCAAGGTCGGGCTTGGCTTGGAAGGGATGGGCCGGGTTTAGGGTTTAGGGTTTAGGGTTTAGGGTTTAGGGTTTAGGGTTTAGGGTTTAGGGTTTAGGGTTTAGGGTTTAGGGTTTAGGGTTTAGGGTTTAGGGTTTAGGGTTTAGGGCTGCAAGGCTTGAGATGGCTTGAGATCGCTTGGATCCGCTCAGGGCAAGGCTTCCGGCGTCAGCGTCCTGCGAACCCCAACTTGGGTGCGCATTGGTGCACACATCCCTCCCTGGAGCGTATGTAGGGCGTCCAAGCTAGAATTGACACGCCACGAGGCTGAATGGAGTCATACAGCACTCCATGCTACAGTGCGGAAGTCGAGTGGAAGTGTGTTGAGCGCAACTTTTGCGCTAGGTTCTCAGAGTCACAAGAATTCCCCATCATGTCCCATTGCTCCCCAGTCCTGCCGCACCCGAGACTTGCGCCGCCGCCGCCTGAAAGATTGAAATGGAAAAGGAGAACATAACTGTTGTCATCAGTTATTACATAGTGATTACCTGATAGCACTCGATTCGAACCAAAACTAGAACCGTCGATCTTCGGGCTGCTCGAGTTGCAGGAACAGTGGCGACGGCCTACTCAGCACAGCAGCGGCACAGAAAATGGCAAAGCCAAGGCGCCCGAGGCTTGGAACGGAAGTTTCTGCCAACACCAGCTTACACCTTTTTGCCCCAAAGCCCTTGAAGTTCCCAAGCAGCACCCCCAAAACCCTCCCAACATCCCAACACCCAAAGGACCTTCCATGCCAGGGGCCCGGCCCAAAGCGCAGCCACGGTCCCGGAACAGGGCTGCGTGGCTCCCGGCGATAGCGAGCCTTGGAGAAGACCACCCAACCGGGGCATCTCCTCTTCTACGATGTGTAGGGGGGGCAACAAGTTTATCAAGTCTCCAACTCTCCAAGAAGCCCCACAGCAGCCGCAAAACACAAACGCAAACAAACGCAACAGGGAACCTGCTAAAGGTCTTCGAATCTACATATATATACACATATATATATATATATATATAGATATATGATTATATATATATATATAAATCGGAAGCTGTCCCTGCATATCTGACTGGAGCCCTCAATGCTCGGAGGTGGTCTCTCAAACTGACGCTGCGCAGAGACCTCCAAGCCCGTCGCGTAGTAGTCCGACCACAGCGCCGCTTTGGGCGCAGGCAGCGGGGCCCCGGCTCCCCGCCTCGAAACCAGAAACTTGCATCGCGGAAGGTCTAACAGTCTAACCGAGCCTGAACAAGGATTCACCACGTGACAGGCCGAGCAAGGCATGGCCGGCCGAGGCTTCTGAAATCCCATCCAAGCCCGCGACCAAAGAAGTGTGGGGACCTGAAGGTGCATAAAAGAGAAAACTCAGGTGCCGAAGCCGAAGGCGCTCGTGGTATTGCATGGTAGCTGCACTGCCTCTGCATGTGCCACTAGGCTCCGAGCCCCACCCTCCAGGTGCAGCACCCGTTTCCGGAGCTGGCGCTCCGCCGGTGAGCCCAGCGCGGCTTGGAGGAAGCGCACACCCTGAGCCCCGAGGCGACGGGTGGCACAACACGGCCACGTCACGTACTACACGCACCCACACCCCACAATACCTCGGACCTCCAGTGTCTGGTCCCATGCGAAGTGCGTGTGGCCGAAGAGGTGAAGCCTCAGACGATTCTAGCACCGCCGAGATCTGCAAAACAACAGGGGTGCCGCGGCCGGCATGGAGTCGCAAGAGGTTGCAAGAAGTCGCGGCTGCGCACGGCTGAGCACGGCTGAGGTTCAGGCGTTGGCTGGAGGCGTGCCAGGCGCTCCGCGAGGAAGCGGGAGCCGGAGGCTTGAGTCAACTGCGGGAAGTAGAGAAAGCGCCTTGGGCTCAGATGGACTGAGGCTTTGGGCAATAAACAGAGGCTCGTCTAAAGGTGGCCAATGACGGGGTCAAACTTGATAGTTTGGGCCTTCGAGCAAGCCAACCCAGCCCTATTTGGGATGTTCCCCCTTATTCTAACATTCCTTAATCGTGATTATAGTGCCCCTATTATAACCCCTATTAAGGACTGTTCGTATGAGGGGAACAGTCCAATAGCTTCTTCGAAAGTCACCAACGACCTGGCGACACGGAGACATTCATGCCCGAGCTCCCTGCTTCTCGGGTAGAAGCTCCAGCCGCGGCAAGAAGTGAGACATGGACACCACCTCAGTTTAGGGTTTAGTAGGGTTCATGGGAGGACGAAAAAAAACAAGCACTATTTGTGCGAACAGCCATGGAGAAATTACAGAACTTCACCTAAAAGGCGGGGCCAGAATGTGAATATTGGGAATATCGACCGACGCTCACAGGTCCACCTGCTCACCGCGTTTCCTTGCTGCCACCGCCTCCTCGAAGCTCACCTTGGCGCATGTGAGCAACCGAACTTGGGATGTTCCTCCTTATACTAACAGTCCTTAATTACTGGGGATTGTACCCCTACTATAGTACCTCTAATCCCTATTGAGGACTGTTTGCTTTAGGGGGAACATCCCAAAACTGAGCCATCACTGAAACCAAGGGCTTGTTGCGCAAAAGCTCAAGAGAAATTGCATGCTCGGGGCTTCATGGGCCTTGCTGGGTACCAGATAAAGGGAGGCCACCTACTTCGCTTCTGAATAGCAATCGGCCTTTGCGCTTCTTCTCGTTTTCATTGGTAAGCCAAGGATATTCCATTCTGCCAAAAGCGTTGTGCCAGCCAGTCTACACCCGAACACACCCTTCACCAGCAAACTTGCAGCGTAAGGACGAGGCCAACTGCACGTTCGACGAGGCCTTCCGCAGTTCTTCAACGAAGACACTTCAGAAACCCTAAACCCTAAACCCTAAACCCAGTGTGTTGGCATGAAGAGCATCGTCATCAGTTGCTTCCGGGCATCTCCTCCTGATGTTCGGCTCTCCTTGTGCCACCTCTGGGTGATTGTTTTCCTCCGTTTCCTTCTGCATCAGCTCCCCGCCCTGCTTCTTGACATTTTGAGACAAAGAGCTCGCTGACTTTGTCGAGCAGAAAGTGGGTTAGGACATCGACGCTTGGAAAAAAAAAACTGTAAAGTTTAGACATAGAGGCTTGGAGAAAATCCTCTGGCTGAGTGCACTCAGCCTTATGAACGCGAGCCTCTCAAGTAAACTTTCCTGCGGAGGCCGCACACACGCCGTAGGCTTTTGCACCCCGAATCCAAGCTTAGTTCCTAGCATAGAGATTTGTGGGCTTCTGTTAAGGGGGCACGATGGTCCCTGTCTGAGTGTTTTTGGGACGTGTTGCGGAGGTCTGTTTCCCTAAAGCAGACCTGGCGGGTGGACGGGCAATGTCGGGCATCCTTCAAGCATTTGCTTATGGCGACACCCCAAGCCCCGCAAGCTTGCGAAGGGGCATCCTACACTTATGCCTGCTCGGACTGAGCCTCCTTCGTCACATGGTTGTCGTTTGCTGCCTCAGATAAACGACAAGTTCGCCAGCTCGCATGTCCCCACCCTTCCCCACCCTTCCCCACCTGGGCCTACCTGCCCTTCAGTTCAGATGCACGCGGATGGGAGCGTCACCGTTCTCTGTCCAAGCTCCGTGCATCAAAGAACCGCGCCAAGTTGAGGTTGCGCTCTGCCTGTGCATGGCATGAAGAATTGCCTACGACACGGGAACTGTACCTGCAACCAACAGAACATGTACAACAGAACATGTACTTCTCAGTGCCCTCTATTGCAGCATGTACCCGAAAATCTTGCAACAAACGTTGGTTTGATGCTGCGCCGCAAAGCTTTAACAACACCTGAGCGTGGCTTCTCTCAATCAGAGCCTTGGTAAGGCCCAGGCCGCCGAGGAGCCGAGCCAGCTAGGCCAGCTGCACTCGATCTCGTCCCCGAGCAACCTGGCCAAGAGCGCACGCCAAGAGCGCAGCAGAGAGCGCAGCAGGTGGGGCGTGCCAAATCCCTTACGACATGCGGCATATAAATATAAAAATATATACATATATATATATATATATATATATATACATATATATATATACATATACATATACATATACATATACATATACATATACATATACATATACATATACATATACATATACATATACATATACATATACATATACATATACATATACATATACATATACATATATATATATACAATATCTATATATGTGGTGTGAGCTAAGGAGGCCAGCAAGGCGCTGTCCGACTGTGTCTTCGCGCTGCGGCTGTCGACCATACGGGGACGTCCGGCCTAAGAACCGCAGCACGCAGCGTGATGCAGCACGGATGCAGTATGCGAAGCATACGCAAGTTTGCAAGAACTGCGAGATGGATCCAACACGGTACTTTGAATAAGGCTCCAGCTCTGAGTCGAACTCCTGATGAGCACAGAAGCCTACAGACCCAACATGCGTCTGCGCATCTCCTAGGAGGCAGAGGACCAGAAAGGACCAGCACGAAACAAGTTTGGGAGCATGCGGTAGCCGGCAGACGGTCCACGCCTTATGGTACCATGACAGCAGGGGCACGATGGTCAGCTTCTCGGAAGCAAAGCGTACAGGTCGAGTCCAAACCTCGAACAGGGAGTGGCAGGTAAAGAGGCGCAAGGAAGCATAACGGTGGCGCTCTGCACCACGAACGCTGTGATGAGGACTCCCATGCGGGTGCACTCGTCCAGCAGCCTGAGCCGCAAGTGCACGTTGCAACTTCCCAAGTGCTTGGGGTGAACTGCCGACCAAGACAAGGCCTCTCTTGTTTCTCCAGCGAGCACTCAATGCTGTCCTTGCTACTGCCTTGGCAGATCTCGGCAATATAGGCACAGATTGACACAGCCAGCTTCACTGCTCTCTCCCGCACACTCCGCTTAATCGCAGACACGGCCAGCGCCATACTCTGCTCTGAGCTGCCACGCTGACATAGACGTCATGATTGCCAGGCCTCTTCGGGGGTCGAAGCTGCGCTAATCACAAAAACCCACCAAGACACGACACTTGGGCCGCCGGCACAAAGAAGACGTGCGCAAATCGCTGCAGCAAGAGCTCCATGGTTCTTTTGAGGACTCCAAGGTCCTTAGCAAGGTTCACGTTTAGGGTTTAGGGTTTAGGGTTTAGGGTTTAGGGTTTAGGGTTTAGGGTTAGGGTTTAGGGCTTAGGGTCTGGGGTCCAGGGTCTAGGGAGTGGCCGGAAGAGGGGGGGAGACTTTTCTCCAAGAAGCATGAGAGACGTCGCCTGCCACTAGCAGCGCATCCTGCTTGAAGGGCCCGACCTCAACTAACCCAAAGAAACATGGCCTAAACCCTAAACCCTAAACCCTAGACCCTAAACCCTAAACCCTAAACCCAAACAAGCTGGGAGGTCTGCAGGCTGGGGCTTTCACAGGTAGCGCTGCCAGATGGTCGAGGTTCTCCTTCCAGTCGGTATGCCTTTTTGACATCTCAGGTCTCTACTATTTGCTTAAGAACCCTCAAAAAAAGAAAATAATACTCCTAATATGTTGAACCCTCAAAAAATGGAAAATTATAGTCCGAATATATTGCCCTATAAGGAAGAATACGTTCTTGTTTTTTTTTGGGGGGGGTTCTCAAGCAATTGGTGGGTCTCACACAGGCTCAGAGCCCACAGCTACTTGCATCCGCTGACCGACCTGAGCTCGTAGCACATCTGAGATCCCGAAGACCTGACTATCTTCACGTCATAGGTCTTTATGTGGCTTGCGCAACAGGCGTACGCCAAAAGAATCCCACGAGAAAACTTTGCAAACACAGCATGCCGGAGCGGCCCTCATCCGTGGGTGAGCCCATCGGCGGACGCGCCGCAGAGCGGGCCCTGTCAAAAAGGGGAGTTTAAAGGGTTTGAAAGAGGGACCCCTAGAAGGGACCCTTAATCTTATCGCCATATAGAACCCCTATATATACCTTAATAGTCCCTATGTACTGAAATAACCCTAAATAACCCCTGAGCTTATAAAGGGTCCCTCCTTTCGTCCCTAGGAGCTTAAACAAGGAGTCTAAGCCATCTAGGAAATCTAGGGCATTCACGTGTGCGGCACGCCCAGAGCACCACTGGAGCCCACGGAACAAGGCGCAACCTCCGAGGAGCCAAGCACTCTTGTGATGCGTCCAAAAGCCCCAAGAGGCTGCGAGAAACTCTGACTCCAACTCTCCCGCCTGGAGCCGATGTCCCTGGTCCATGTCTTGATACGAACGCTGTCAAGGATGACAGGTCCACCGACCGCCGCGGTACACGTCGACTTCCTGCACACGTCCGATACTTGTGCGGCGAGAACGCAGCCCGCTACCACATCCTTCCAATCCCTCCATTCTCTCCTCGGCGCCACCAGCTGCATGGTACCATTCCATGGCTTAATCGAGCAAAGATGTCAAGATGTCAAGCTTCTACGGAATGCACTGAAGAAAAAAGTTCATCGCTGGATCTCTGCTTTGCCTACCGTTTCCATCTTGGAATCTTGGAACATGTCAGGTCATGAGCAGGCTGCTTGGCTGATTCAGCAAGACTCTGCAACACCGCCATCACCGCCTTTTCGCCGCTTCCGCCGCCGCTTTCCGGCGCTTGCGGGCCCGCTGGCTTCCGGCGGGCCCTGTTTCCGTGCCCGTACTTGGCCCAGATCACCACAGGGCTGCCGCGCTGCGCTGGCTGTGGCTCCGGCGTGCCCGGAGTGCCCGCAGACGCCTGAGCCAAAGGAGCCACAGGCCGCTCTGCAAAGATATAGATGTCCTGCGCGAACATTCCGCGGCGTGGCCTGACGAGCATGTGCCTTTCGAGGCTTTTGCTCCCGGAAGGACCAGGATCGATGCCCTCCAAGACGTGCTCTGCCCAGCGAAGGAAGCGGTCGTTGTTGGAGGGCAGCTTCTTCCCATCCAGGAAGTCTCGCGCCGCGAACTTGTGCTCTCCCAGTTGATAGATCACATCCTGGGTCAAGTGCCTCGAGGTCGGAAAGCAACACGGGACAAAGGCAAAGCCTCGCACGTCGGCGTTTTCATTAAAGAGCTGCGCGGCGCGAATCCCGAGGGTGTTGCAAAGATGGATGCCGCACGCATACACGGGGGCGTAGCGGGGGTCCTCCTTTGAGACAGGCGCGCGGAAGACACGGGCAGCAAGCTGATTCAAGGTGGACTTCTTCTTGAGGTCAACTTTGAGCGTGTACATGGGGAACTTCCAGCCCTGAAGATGCTCAATGGATGTAGACCCACTGGAATTTCCCACGCCCAGGTTGGGATATGTCATATCCAGCAGGAAGAACTTCGCGACGCGTTCCGGTGGCAGCAGCTCCGCTAGGAACATGGACAAAAATCCAAAGCCTTGGCCCAACAAAGGGCACGCATAGAGTTGTATGGAAAGCATTCTCAAGTACTTACCACCTGAATCCCACCAGGGCCGGCGGACATCACACAACCCTTCTGTAGTCTAGACTCCTAGACTCTAGACCTATCTAAAGCTATCCCCCCACCTCTTCCCCCCCAAACTCATCATTACGTAATGTATGCAACAAGCCCAGGGGGCACACTCCCCTTCCATTTTATTCCCAAAAACCGCCCGGGTTGGGATCTCGTTTAGGGTGCCAAGCGGGGCAGTGTGTGAGAAGTTTTGACACGGCGGGATGCCATGGGACATGTGGGACGGGCGGACGCCGCGTGGGGCGAGCGACTTCGCCAGATACATGATGCCTTCGCGAACGCTTCACGAACGTTGCTCGACACATTCCAAACGCTTTGGCAACGACTTCCGCCCCACCTCAGACCGCAACACTTAGCGTGAGAACCCTTCTCCTACACATTCGAGAAAAGTGGACAGATAAAGAGAAAGAACAAAAAGAATGAGGGGCTGCATAAGGGGCTGCGCCTCCCAGAACTGTCCCTATAACAGAACGAGGCAAATCCACACGCCGCTGTTTAATTTCCAAGGTGGACCCTTTTCGTACCGTTGTGCAATAGATGTTAAACTGTCGAACATGGGGCCAAGCCTCCACCCCCCAAACCAACCTGCGAAGAAGACTCACTTCATGGCAACTCGCAGCGATTTAGTTGAAATGCTTTTCTGCCCGCGCCTGCACCCAGGTCCACAATGCAGGCCTTCGGGGCCGTGGGAGGCAAGGACTCCACCCACTTCCGCACTTTCATGATGACAGGGGCCGATTCATTCAGCTCCTTCAGCACACAGGGCACCTGGTGCGCAGAGCCCTTGCAGACCTTGACGATCCGGCTCCAAGTCTTCAGATTGAAGCGCCGGTACCAGCGCCCCAAGATCTGCACCACCTCGGCACAAAGCTCGGGGAACAGGGCCGCGACAGGAAGCAGCCGGAGCTGCTCGGCAAGCTTGGCAGGGCTCCACCGCGAGCGCGTCACGTCATCTGCTGCTTCCACTTCGACCACGTCCGCCACGGGCCCTGAGGACACGCGGTCCCACGCCGCCTCGTGCTCCAGCAAGCCGACATGGCGTAAGTAGTCAACATCCATTGAAAATTAAATCAAAGAAGTGATGCTAACAAATGAAGAAACCTGAGAAAACAGGAGACCTGCACTCGGAGAAGCAACATGCTGAAAGTAACTGAAGCGTGCTGAAGCCGTGATGCCTGCGGCCCCCTCTAATGGCACATTCCGTGGCGCAGGCTTCCAAACTTCCGAGGCGCTCTGGCATGGTGCTCAAACCACATCAAGCACGGGCATTTTTGTTCTCAAAGGATGCCGTGGCAAGCACCCTACCCTATGGACATGGCTCCATAACCCTGTACATTCTCAGGGCCTGTCCAGTGGCACTTTGGCCACAACTCTTCGAAAGCTTGAGAAGCGCGAGACCCGTGCCCCATCACGCGTCCACGCTGCGGATCCTCGGGTCGCAGATCTCCCACCAAGGCAGCCGCAGCCGCACACGTGTCACAACTGAGACTGAGATGCCCTCTGCATTAACTCCCGCACCAGCTGGGACACCAGTGGAAGGGAACTCGGCATGGCAGCCTCCTGCATCGCAACTCGAAAATGGCGAGCGATCCGCATCAGCCCCACTGACAAGCATTCTTTGCAAGAACGGGTTGTGGATGAAGCGCAACCATACTCATCCAACGGACCCCCATTGTGAGCTACAGATCTCTCAGCAGCACCACATCAGTGTATAAAATCAACGTCTGCTGCCCCGCCTGCACGGGGGCGGCGGGCTGAGCCTGGTGAGGTGCGCCATATGGGGGTTTCCGAAAGTAGGGGTACCTTATTGGGGTCTATTTTAGAAGGGAATCATACTACTTTATGGGTCCGCATCATGGGTCCGCATCTTGTGCAAAATGGCTTGCAGATGTGTGCAGAGGTAAAACGTCTGACGAGGCGTGCCTGGTCGACAGGCAACTCGTCGGGCGACTGGTCGGGCGACTCGTCGGGCGACTCGTCCATCTGCGCATCTTTTCGAGTGTCTGAACCCGGGTGGGAGAGCTGGATCTCCTCAGGGAAGAACCTGCATGCGCAACGGACCACCGAGAAAGGTGCAGAATGTGAGCATGGCGCAGTGGAGTTTTGAGGGCGCACGCAGCACAGGCGTCGCCCCCCTGCTGGAACTCGGGAGCCATTGGCTTCAGAGCACCACGCGTTGCATCTCGGTCTCCTCATGGTCGCAACACGTGATATGTGCTAAACCTGCACTCCAAACTTACTCGGGGGTTTTCGAAAACCGGGTTACCCTTGTTGGGGGTCCCCTTATTTTGGGGGGAGAAAAGCGGTACCCCTATTTTGGGAAATACCCACTCATGAACCACTCAGTCTCCTGGCCCGCAGGTCGGCTTTGAATCGCCTTTGGCTACTTCTGGCGTCACATCTGGAGCCTGCACACAATGAAGAGCTGAGAAATTAAGGAGGGTAAAAGGAAATCCCCCATGCATTGGCTTCTACCATTCGTGTCTTTAGAGCGCAGAAAGGCGCATGGAGCTTTGCATAAAACCCGAGTCTCACCAGCCTCTGTTTGTGTTTCCACAGTGCACTGCTTCACGCTGGGAACATCAATCTCAGGCTCTTCTTGACCTTCCGCGGACAATCAGAGACTCAGAGAGCGCAAGCAACACAAAAGGACACAACGGCGCATTCGCATGTTCCGACCCGAAAGCTGACACAAACTGTGCTGTTGTTGGTGATGTGTGGTAGCTGGGGCACCGCGGGAAACTATACGGGGCATCGCCGAAAGCGCGGAACTGCGCAGCGAATCCCGTGCCCCAGGGTTCCACAAAAAGCCCTTGAAGAGCCCGAACCTTGAAGAGCCCGAACTCCGGAACAGCTCACCTAGGTCCTACAAGGTAGAGCCCAGGAGGCTGCTGCAGCACTTGAAAGGGAATCCCGAAGGGGAGCGACAACATGATACAGCTGCTAGATGCAACTTCAGCGACCCATCAAGAACTTCTAATAATCAAAAAATCACCATCCATTAAAACAGTTTTATCATGCAATTTTTTCATCATTGCACCCTCTAGATTACTTCCTCTAAAAACCCATAAGAAGCCTACTACATTTTGCTAGACGGACTACCTCGATTTTCACTACATTCACCATATGTTCATGGGAAACCTCGATTGCTTCTCCACTTCTATATCTCTTCTGCAACCTGCTACCAAATCGCATCAGACGACTTGATAAGCCTGCAGGCGGCAAAGCCACAGGTTCCAGAAGCAGCTCCCCACCTGCTGGCGTTGCGCACGCTGGCATGCAGACCCTCTGCTTCTGTCATGTCCTATCTGAAAAAAAATGCCCCGTCCTGCGAAAGGCTGGTGCTTGCCGGCGTAGACGCGCAGGTAGCAGTTGAGCCTGGCCACCCATCGCCGCAATGCTTCGGCTGCTCCCGTTGGCTCAGTTGGCTTCGGACATTGGGGGGGAAACCCTAAACCCTAAACCCCAAACCCCAAACCCCAAACCCTAAACCCTAAACCCTCTCAGGGCCGCGCTGCAGTTCCGGGAGGGACTCGTGCACGCTCGTCATCCTGCGACTTTTTCTGCAAGCTCTTCTGCACACCCAGGTGCCCAGGTGCCCATGGCCACACGGTCTATTGGCTTCTGCTGGCTTGTCTGCTCATTTTTTGGAGTCTTTTCCACAGGCCCGGCGGCTTGTCTCGATGGCTCTTCGATTTTTGGAGCGAGCAGTGGGTGGTGCAAACAAATTCTCATGCGAAAGTAGAACCCGATTGCTGCCCGTCTAGGCAGCACAGGCCTGACCTCAGCGCTAAGCCTCCAAGCATTGAGCGCCTGGGTTGCTCAGCTGTACAGTGCCATGGGCCAACGGATGCACACCCACATCTATGCATCATCTGGCCTGAACAATCTCTACGTCATCTCCTTAAAGCTACTTCATCTTAACACCAATAAAACCTCACAACTTGGAATGAGGTGTGGCGCCTTAGCCGCTTCTCTCAGAAACATCGTATTGTGAAGCCTTAGCCAAGCTGTCCTTGCTGGAACACTTCAGTGCGCAAGATTGTGCAAGTACGTGCAAGTGCTCTGAGCATCCCGCAGTCGGAACGCGAACACGAAACCTGGGACACACAAAGGAGTCCTCCCAGGTCCTTCCATGTCCCTTTCAGAATCTGGGGCGGCAGCTGTGAGTAGTACTGAGAAGCACCAGACCTGGCCACAGGGTTTAGGGTTTAGGGTTTAGGTTTAGGGTTTAGGGGTTAGGGTTTAGGGTTTAGGGATTTTTTTAGGGATTAGGGATTAAGGTTTTTTTGGGTTGGGAGGGCGCCATCTTTTCAGACACGAAATAAGACACGAAATGAGGCTTGCGCCGCGCGTCGAAGGACTGAGGGAAGGCGTTGTGGAAGGTGGGCAAGCCATCTGGTCGCCATGCCTGTCGGCTCTTCTGCAAGCACTCGGAAACCACATGCAGGCCATAGGCCAATGTCTTGGGGCTGCTCGCACATGCTCCTGCACTTCTCCACACTCTGAGACTCAGGCCGGCAGACCATCATCCGTTCGCTCCCTTGGCGCGATCACAAACCCAAAGAACTGCTGGGCACTGCGCACTGCCCAGCCCGACCCAAACCAAGGTCCACACACGGCCAGGGCACCTTGGCGAATGCAGGCGAAGCACGACATGATAAAACATTCGCTCGCGCCAAATTCATAGCTTATCTTTTGCCCCTTGTGTTCTTCCTTCCTTCCTCTCCCTCTCTCTGCCTTCCGTGGCAACATGCTCACACCGAAGATGGGATCCGTGCCCAGGCCGGTGATGGGCTCGGCCAGGCGCGCTGCCTCTCGGGGAAAAAACAATCATCCGAATTTTCCGATGTCAAGGGGTTTAGGTTTAGGGTTTAGGGTTTAGGGTTTAGGGTTTAGGGTTTAGGGTTTAGGGTTTAGGGTTTAGGGTTTAGGGTTTAGGGTTTAGGGTTTAGGGTTTAGGGTTTAGGGTTTAGGGTTTAGGGTTTAGAGGTTTAGGGGGTTTAGGGTTTAAGAACTTCGATGTCCCAGACAAATTTGATTCTCAGCAGGTTTCCTCTCAAAGGCACTCAGAACCGTCCGCCTGCCGCCCGTAATCCTGAGAGCTTTGGGCCCTGCGTGATGGTCTAGCCTGGACCAAAAAAGGTGACGAATGCTAAAGTTGAAAAAATCAATCAAGTTGCAAAGTTGCTAAACGAACATAGGACCGTGGTTCCAAAGCCGCAGTGGAAGCATAACAAAACGGACTGGAATTCGTCTCGCATCGGCTTCCCACCCGCCTCCCCCGGATTCCTTAAAACTTATCTACCTAAGACACACACCTCCCTCACCTGAAGCGTAGCTTGCGCTAGCAGCCTAGCAGTCGTCCCCTTCGTAGCAAGCGAGCCAGGCAGGCCTGTGCCGTGGCTGCGCCGGCTCGCGGAACGATGTCCGTGTCGCGCTTCAAAGCCTGACGCCACTCACACGCACGAGCAGCCCGGTGCTGCATCCCATCTTCAAGCAAAGAAGCTTTGCGAAGTCTCGAGATGGCTCGCTCCTACTTTCTGACGGCGCTCAAACAAACCGAGCCCAACAAGTCATGTAACAAGGGAGGTGGAAAGAACTTCGCAAACATGACTCACACATGCGCGCAAATGCTTATAACTTGCTTTGAGGGGCGGGGCCTGCAGCTGGGAAAGATTCTGAACAAAAAGAGCTTCCAGGAGCTCCCAGCTCTGACCTCCGTCGCCTGGCGCACTCCGAGCCCCTTCAAGACGCATTCAAGAGATTAAGCGAACACATGTCTTAACATCTCGGTTTGTGGGTAGTAACTTACAACTTGCAAGAATCCGACTCTCGCTCTTGGTGGCTTGCATCTGATCCCATACATCCCATGCAGGTCCGCCTGATGCCTCCAGGTCGCAGCTGTTCTGTCGCAGGAGGAGCCTCATGCTTCCCCCCGCCGTTCGTCGGCCCACTTCTTCCATCCCCCCGGGTGGGACCCGGGAGTCTCTTGTACACATCAGCTTGCCTGACCTTGTCCCAACCCCGACTCTTAAAGCTGCCAGCGCGGCGTTCTGCCAGCCACCGTCCAAGCGCCTTCCACCTGCAAGCTTCTGGGACATTTTGGGACCGCATTTTGCGACCACGCCCAATCAACGCCCGTTGCCACTTGCCAGAACTTTCGGCTCGTTCTCTGTGTAAAACGGAGTTGTCGCAAGCAACAGGCCTGGCGATGTTGACTGACTGGGAGGCCTTGCAACCTCGGCATCATAATCACGCTTGCGGCCACATCTCCAACAAGAATTTGGCTTGCTTGTGGACCACATGTGCTGCCAAAAGAAGTCGGAGACTCGCAAGGTCAATCTGCGGGGCGCGCACTTCACAAGAAGCAAGCACCACAGGCCAAGGAAATTCCGGGCACCCCTGGCCCATATCGGCGCAGCAGCGCCCCAAGTGCTAGCACGACCTCGCCTGCACTTGCGCAAGCATGTGCATGAAACATGCCCACGCCGGCGCAAGCATGTGCAGGCGCAACTTGCTATGTTCCAAGTCTGATCTCTTCATGTGGCCTTAATGGGGGTTTACGATGGTAGGGGGTACCTTATGGGCGTCCTTCCTTTATGGGATTCGTTCAGACACTTTCGCTCCTTGCCAAGAGCCATAAGCTCCGAGAGGTGCTTAGAGGGGCTTCGGATCTTGCTTCAGAAAGGCTGCTTGCATCCCATTTCATATTTGTTTCCAAGACAACTCAGACATCGAAAACTTGAAGCTTCTTCGTCCATGTAGCCTGGATCTGCAGATGCTGGTGGGCTTTGCACCTCCTCCACAGTCTCAGGTCCTGTCCTGAGCAAGCCGCGCACAAGCCCTGGACACTTTTTTAGATCGACGAGTCTCCGGCGTTTGCTCCCTTTCCGAGGGCAGCGACTCCTCAGGCGAGCGAATGCAAGCACACAGCTGCTCCGCACCTGCTGAAAGCTGAGGACTTAGCCGACTGCGCGGGCTCTGCCGCAGGCACGGAAACACCTCAAGCTTGATCTTGCTAAAGAGTAGCACCCACTGAGGCACCAAGCGAAAAGCCTCGCAGATCTGGCACCGGGGTGCTCAGGTTCGGAGGGCTGACCAAGCCTACTGAAGCACCTCGTCAGGCTGTCTCGACAAAGGCAGTCAGAAGCACTTTGAGCCAACCAGCCAACCCTAAACCCTAAACCCTAAACCCAAAACCCTAAACCCAAAACCCTTGCCTTCTCCAGCAGAGCCTGTAGTCTCCGTAGTGGCCGAGTTGTCGGCGGGTTGGGCCGGATCGTGGATCCTTGCTCTCAGAAGACAACATGTCCACTTGCCGACACCGAACTTCGCCAACTCCCCCCCAGAGTCCTCAGTTCGGAAGATGCCGAGGGTGCCGATGTAACTTTGGGCACCTCTTTGAAGGTGCTGGAGACGCAGCATGTATAGACTCAACGTCCCTAACCCCTAACATGACCGTCTCCCGAGCCCCGTAGGTCTGCCAGCCTCGACCTTCATTGCACCCGAGTCGGGCCTTGCAAGTCTCTAAGCAAGCAGAGGCATCCGCAAGAGCGAGGATCCCTTGTGGTGGGGCAAACTTAGACTGAGTCCCTGGCTCCATGCCAGCCTCCGCTAACCGAAGGCGCAGGCGCATGTTCTCCATGCGCATGTGCTGCAGCTCGGCCTGCGCCGAAAAGATGCTGCAATTTCACCACGGCTTGCTGTTTGCGTGTCCTGCCCTGAATTGCTCTGTGACTGTTCTCGCTCGGGCTTTCGGCTCGGCTGCACGGAGCAGGCTGCTATGTACATCCAAGATGGCAGTGCTGCCATGCAGTGGTGCCCACTAATACAAACTTTGTGGCAGAAAATCCTGACGGTAGTTGGCCGACCGAGCGACGGATAGCCGCAGAGTCTCATTGCAGTACCTCCGGAAACAGCTTCGCAATCACCACGATCACAGATCCGAACCTGTGCCACACGAAATGCAACCACAAAAAGGACGCCCACGGTGCAAACCCATAATGCAAAAAGCCCTCAACCAGGACGCGGACACAAGGAGTGTGAAGCCAAGCACGAGGATGCAGAAGGAGCCCACGCGCGTCTCCAGCTCTCCGAACTCTGTCACACCCCTCGGAAACAAGGTTTTCGACCCGCAGAACTCTCACGACAGTCCCGGACTGGGCGCGCCACGGCGTGTGGCCAGCGTAAAACAAGAGGAGGCCGGGGAAGACCAGCCTCGAGCGCAGAATGCGCACCACCAATCTCCATGCAATGATGCGTCGCACGCGAACAGGGCAAACCGACATTTGGAGAGGCTCGGGCGTTATCAGAGCTCCAAAGATAGCGCCCCCCAGGCTGTTAACCTGGACAGCACACCATCGGCATTCGACTTCGTGCGACCGCGTCGCATCGAGGCTGCATGATTGCTTTGAACATCTTCGAACATAGCAGATTTGCACAGAGCTCCCCACCAGGCCAAGATCTTGCAAGAAGCAGGCCGCAATAACGATCGAGGACAAGAGCACGAGCGTCACAGGAAGGAACCGCTCCTCTCACCAGTGCCAGTAGTGCACTTGAGATCTGCTGAGAATGCAGATCCGACCAGGCAGATAAAGGCCGGATCAAGCAGACAACTACCACCCACTGCCATTCCCAGTAACCTCGGGGAATTGAAGGTTAACCTTCGGGATTTCATAGGGATTTGAAGGCCCCAAAAAGGTTAAATTGAAGGCTACCCTCTACTAAGATTAGGCATCCGGCGGCTCCTGTGGGATGTTGAAAACGGACATCATGGAGTCCCGGAATCCGGTGAAGCCCAGCGGGAAGGCGAAGATCACCGCCTCGGAGGTTTAGGGTTTAGGGTTTAAGGCTTAGGGTTTAGGGTTTAGGGTTTAGGGTTTAGGGTTTAGGGTTTAGGGTTTAGGGTTTAGGGTTTAGGGTTTAGGGTTTAGGGTTTAGGGTGAAAGGCACTTGCTTCTGAGCCCTGCGCTAAACTGATGGCCATCCGGGCAGCTGTCACGAGGCCATCCTCATGTAGAGGAGCAGCTGACATGCAGGGGTTTCCGAGACGGGGGTACCCTTTTGGGGGTCCCTCTTAAGGAGGAATTCTATTCTATTTGGGGAATAAATGGGGTGCCCCTATTTTCGGACATGCCCTTGTAGAGCAGGTACTGGCTACCAAGACGTGCATCTCTCTCGCGCCTGCTCAGAGTAGTTGTTGAGGATCAGCCCCTCCGCGGCTCGGCCGAAGGTCAGGTACCCAACGGCCATGATCCAGAAGTACACGAGAAGGGAGAAGCCAAACGCTCCTGCGACCACCTGCACCGGCTGACTCTGAGAAACCCTGAGAACTTGGGATGTTCCCCCTTCTACTAGCAGCCCTCAATTGGGATTCTCGTAACCCCCTACTATAGTCCCTGTTAAGGACTGTTAGTAGAAGGGGGAACATCCCAATCTAAACCCTCTCTAAACATGTCTTGATTTTCCAGCTGTGAAGTAAGACCGAACACACGACAGAACGCAGGGCCTTGGTGAACTTCTGTGGCGTTGCATCCTTGAGCTGCGAGTAATACTTCGGTGCATTGTAGTGCCTTAGCTGCGCTTCCTGCGACAAGTCCGAAAGCTTCCGTGGTTTGCATCGACACATTGGGGGCCAGGGGTGCCCAGGAAGCCTCTTATGGATGCAAGAATGAGGTTGTCAGAGGGTGTGGGAATTCTGGGAAGAGATGTCGTCTGCGAAGCCTGGTAGAGCCCAAAAGTCCTACAGGACATGGCGCCGTGGCTGGCTGGGAAAGCCGAAGGATTAAGGCCTAATCCTCCAGAGGAGGTGTTGTGTGGAGATTCAACCCTAAACCCTAAACCCTAAACCCTAAACCCTAAACCCTAAACCCTAAAAAAGGGGATGTTGGACCGCCTGTTGGGGCCTGCTAGGCCCATGCAGGCCGTAGACCCGACAAGGACTGCTAGACTGCAGAAGTAGTTCCGCCACTCTTGAAAATGGGGGGGGGGTTTCTGAAATTTAGGGATTCGTACCTTATTGGGGCCCTTAGTATAAGCGAATCCTACTATGGGGGATCTATATTGGGGGTCCCGCAATTTCGTAAACCCCCAAATCTCCTCTTCTTTGTACCAAAGGGCGCGATGTAAGCAGTGGCCAAGGAGCCAATGAGTACAAAGGTTGCTGCCTAGCGAGGAGCTGCTGCTGATGCGAGTGGCATAGGACTCACACGCTTCTTCGTGGCAACAGTCTGTGAACACTATGACAAGGTATGACACATGGCACCACATGAGTGACCAAGGCTCTCGCACTGCTTTGCCAGTAATTCACGCCGTCGCTGAAGTCCGGCTTGTCCTCCAGGGTTCATAGCCCAGGAGATAGATGGAGCAGCATCACTGATGGCAGGGCCTAAAGAATGGGATGAAAAGAGGGTTCCCCTCCTTCGCAGCAACCAGGTCGTAGAAGTGGCCACCCGGTCTGTAGGAACCATCCACATATCGAATGTGCATCACTAGAACGACCCAAACCTGCCAGAGGCTCGAATGCTTTGTGGCTTATGTCCGTTGCTGTTGCTTGTTGCTTGCTTGTGGCTGTTGCATGCGCCTGTCCCAGGCAGCCGATCATCGATGTGTATGACAACACCTCAGCAGTCATGCGGCGCTTCTCGAGCCATATCTAGGCCATAATCAGGCCCGCTGACATGTGCTCTGGGCCAGTGGCACGGAGCTCTTTCTGAAGGCAAAGAGGTAGGAGTACAAGAAAGCCGATCACTAGCATGGCTGCCTCGCCCCAAGAAATTCTGCCTGTGACTCACATCCGTGCCTTTAGACGCTGCCAGGCCAGGTGCCTGTGACGTTGCCAGCACGCCCTGGAGGCCGAAGTACCGCCTCGCAGAGCACTGTTTTGCCATGCACCGAACGGGAAAGCAACTTCACCCAGCCCTGAAGCTGCGAGAGGCTGTGAGAGGCTGTGTGAATGAAAAGGCCGAGCTACAACGTCCGCGCAAAGGACTCGCTGATGACGATGGCAAACGCTAGGCACCTGTGCTGCAAGCACAGAGGGGGTCTTGGGTGCGCCTGAACACAGACTTGGCCAAGGAGCGTGAAGGAGGTCTTGATGAAGAGCACCACTGCCATGGTTTGAGCCAGGCGCGGGCCCGAAACTTTCGCTGCGCAGTCCTTGTGGCTTGTCTCGCCTTGCAAAACTCTGAATGTCATGAGATTCAGAGATATGCAGGGGCCAGCATGAGAAGCAGGAATCGCATTCTTTCAAGAGAGGCCTGTTGCGTAGCAAGTGCGGCCCATGATGGAGAAAGTGTATCCCATCAGCACGCTGAACGCGGCAGCAATGAGGCTGCCGGCCTTAGGAACATCCCTAGCAGCTCCTTTGTGCCAGCTTCCACGGAAGCGAACCGAGGCACTGGCAAGCAAACCTGCACAGGGTTTAGGGTTTAGGGTTTAGGGTTTAGGGTTTCGGGTTTAGGGCCGTTTAGGGTTTAGGGTTTAGGGTTGAGGGAAATTGCAGATTGCAGCAGTCAGAGAGCCATCTTGTGGGCGTTCCAAACAGGCTGGTGGCGAACGCGTGGCCTGTGCCGCCCGCGATGCCCGCTGGAAGGCTGAGCATGCCCTCACCGACGATGTTTTTGACGATGTTGAAGAGCAGCTGGACCTCGCTCATACCTCCATGATCTGTCGCCAGAATAAAGGACATTGAGGGTATGAGTTGGGATGTTCCCCCTTGTACTAACAGTCCTTCATAGGGATTATACTAGGTACTGTAATCCCTATTAAGGACTGTAAGTATAAGGGGGAACATCCCAAGAGATGAGTTCGTAAGAATCGCAACAGTTAACGTGTGTTTCGGGCAGGCGATACAGGCTGGTCTCGCTGAAGTAAACCATCGCTAGGAGACGGCACGGAGGGCCTTCGGGTCTCAACCATCCTGAGGCCCCTTAGGTCTTCAGACTCAGACTCATGTGTTGCTCGGTTGCTCCAGCGATTCTGACAAGAGCTAACAAAGCGTAGATGGCACGCGATGGTATGGCACGATTACTTCTCAACTGCTGCGTACACTGCACTAGCTGCAGCCCGTCACACCTGTACTAGGAGCATTGAGAAGAAACAAGAAGCCTTTACCGGAATGGAAATGTTCTGCCCTTGCACATGGATACATGGATGCACACGGATGCACAGAGCAGCCTCCTTCTTGTTTGTCAGCCTCTGACTCCTCGCTTTCTTTGTCGAGGGCCATGGGCTTGACCGCTTCTGCCACATGCATTTTCGCCCAGCATTGCTCCCAATCGCTCCGCATCTGGCAAAAAACATCCCTCTCAAACTCGCCTGATGGAGCAAAGTGCTGCATCATCAAGGTCGTGGCAGCGGCCGCCACGGCCTTGGCTTTGGGCTTGTTTGGGGGGGTCTTGGGTTGGGAGGGCTGAGCTAACCTCAGCGGATCCAACTGGCAGTCAGCGAAGCATTTATGCTCAGATTCAATAAGTCCCTGCATCACACAGGCTCACACGCTGAAGCGCAGAGAAGCTGCAACACCAACCACGGCACAAGGAATCATTGTCATCCACATGAGGTCTGTGGGATGGTGCTCTTGCACCTGCATTCAGGAAAACCATGCGTAAAGCCCTGCGAAGTTCGTGTGGGAACGCGCTTTCTGCACAGGTGGCCTATGAGCCTATGAGCACAATCAGAAACTGCAGCGCTCGATGCTACTGTGAACCTTCGGAAGCTATGTTGGGAGGTGGCGAGTGGTGGGCCTTCGATTGCTTCATCGGGCCACCCCCCTTCCCCCAATTTGCTTCGCGCCCCTGTTCTTGTAAGCCTTGGCAGGCATGGCCTTGCACGCTCAAACCTTGCCATTCTGGCACTGTAGCGCTTCTTCGCAAAATTGGCGCTTCAACTACAGTGTGCCACCCCAGTCGCGTGACCGATAAGCAGTGAGAGAGCCCAAAACCAAAGAGAGCTTCCTTCTGCGTGCTTGCAGTTGTTGATTTAGCGGTGGTCGCAGCTTCCAAGTTGATGCCTGGAAACAGTTCATACTTCCAGCAATGTGTTTTTTGCCGCCCCGCCCAGAGCTGTTGGGTCGAGACAGCCTCCACAGAAGACTCATGGAGCTGCCGGGCCTCAGAAAGCGGGCTTCCTGAATCTGCAAGGCCAGCAAGGCTGAACGACCTGGACTTGTGTCCTCTCTGTCGACCTCAACTCTCAGGCCCATGCGACGATGGTCGCATTGGATTCCTTTGTCGGGACAAAGATCTGAGACATCCAGCACTCCTTGATGTCCCGCATCGTGCCCATCTGTATGGAGTGCAGGCCAAGCATCCATCACGCTCAGCTTCACATGGTTGGGTGCTCGGTAGTGACTCCAAGTCCTGATATGCTTCTCAGCAACATGTCCCCTCTCTGCCATCAACATGTGCACAACAAGGATCTCCAGCTGATCACGTACTAGCCCGGCCTCGCCACCAGCAACCACGACGCCAAAAAGCGCTGGCCGAAGCCTCAGCAGTTTTCAGAACTCACAGAGCAGCCTTTTTGATGATTTTCAAGCTCCCGTGTCAACTCTGTAGATTTCCGTGCTCTTTGCTGCATGTTGCAACACATCCTCTTGCTTTCGAGAAACTGTCCACAGCATCAGCGGCGCTAGAACCTCCCTGCACTTGTAGGAGGACGCCTGCAAGAACTCTAACAGCATCGGCGTACATTTGCATGAAGGGCAGGCGAGCTGTGTTGGTAATGCGTGTGTGATTGTAATTGAAACCGTCATTCCTTCCGCGGAACTCCTTTGCAGCCCTTCTGCGAGTACTGGTTGGAGTGTATCGGGGGTTGCTTCCGCAGATGCTTTTGCGAGCTCATTGTGCTGCTTGAGCTCACCAAAGGCTGTCTTGGAGAGAACGTACTCGAAGAAGGCCCAGTCTCCGACATTCTTCCGCGCCGCTTCCGCGGCTTCAGCTGAACTTCCGCTGAGCTTCCGCGCCATGTCCGGACGGCTATCGCCGAGTTCGTGTCAACCATCACAAACTGAGGCCCTCCAAAGTGGGGGTCGATGCAATACTACAATACTCTAGCAAACCATGTTGGCTCAGTCCAGGACGGGAGCTTCCACGAAGATATTCTTCCTGCAAACCCTCCGGTGCGCTTCCGCGGCCAGTCCTATGCAGCTGCACGCCCGATTTCCCTGAACTATGAGGCGCTGCTCGATTCGAGGTCGTCGCCGACGACTGGACCGTGCTCGCAGGGAGCGAGCGAGCGACGCGGGCACAGTATTGTGATGTACTGTGATGGCGGTCACACTTCGACCTACTCCCCGGAAAAAGACGACTGGGAGATCAGGCGTGGCCTACAGTAGGAAACTGTTTCAGCAGCCGACCGATGATGAAGCGAGCCGTGTGAGATGTCATGAGTCTCAGCCGGTACGGACTAAAACGAGAAGTGAGCACAGAGCTGGGCCAGGCACACTGGTACTTACCGCAGTCACACCGCAAACCTACTTTCTGCTGAATACTGCAGCCGGCACGCATATTCAAAAAAGCTACGATTCACATTCTTTACATCTTCAGCACCCATGCGGCCCATGTCCATCTGCCTACATCCTCCTCCTCCTGCTCGTCCATGCACGCAGACGTTGCTGTCGTGTGGAAATTCGCAATGACTGCCAGCCCGAGCAGCAGCCCTGGAAGTACGAAGCATCAACATTCCAAGAACCATGTGCATCCTCAGCAAGACAACTGCTCAAAACAAATCAGTGCACACCAAGAGGCATTTGGAGGTCATCATCACGAGCAGCTTACTCTATGAAAGACATCATGCAATCGGTTCGGTTTGACTCATTGCATATTCGCCTTGAGCCGTAGCATGGTCGTGACAAACAACGAGACATGCGAGACATGGTCTCTGGCACACCCCCGTGATTCCCCGTGATCCCCCGTGAGGCCGAGGATGCCGATGAGGCCTCCAAAGTAGCCATGGCTGCACAATGGGCGGCCAGCAAGCGGCCATGTGCCTCAAAACAACAGACATCAGTGGCTTCGCGATGAGCTTCGCGGACAGGCAAGCGAAGGAACTTCTGGAGGAATGGGTGATGGGAGTCAGCAAGTGGTGTTCAGCACATGTCCCGATCATATCCCGCCTCCTGTAGCGCCCCTTCAAAGGGCGAGAAGTTCGGGCCTCACACTCCAACAACGCTCGAAAAATCGAAGAGAAGGGGGGCTACTTTGTCAAGTCTCGCCTCGACATCTTCCCGATCTTGTTTGCATGTTTGAAACCGTCAGGGCTCCACTATGCTCCACTCTTCAGACATGGGCAGTGGTTTTTATTCCTACAAGATTTTCCATGAAAGAAACGAACCCTTCCGCGGAACGTTTCCACGGTCCTTCCGCGAGCACTGTTTCTACTCCGCTGCATTTGCTTCCGGGGACGCTTCTGCGAACTGATTTTGCGCAGTTTCGAAGAACTTGTTTCCGCGAGTAGGTCTGCAAGATAAACTCGAACACGCAGCGGGTGGTCCGAAGCGAACGAGCTCGACGAAACCCTGCTGAAACCGGGGTCCGATCGCCATAGGCGGACTGCTTGGAACGCGTACGCAATGATAGGGAAGGGCGGGCATGGTTTTAGGGTTGATGGCTGAGGGCATGAAAGAAGCCGTGTTGCGGAGCTGCTGAGCCATCGATTTCTCAAGAGCACAGACTCAATGGGAAGGGCCTGGCCCTGACATCGGCGTGCAGGCTTCCGCGGAGCTTCCGCGGAGCTTTCGCGGCACTTCCGCCGAGGTCACATCAAACTTCGCGGATTGTGGTGTTGCTTCCGCGGGAGCTGCGGAGACGTGCTTCCGCAACCCTTCCGCATGCGTCCGCAGCCACAATCCCGTGCACTTTCGCCCACCGAGGGCGAACACACAACCAAACAGGAAAGACTGCCACTTGATAAGGATAAGGCGCCATAGTAGGTAAGACATGCCGAAACTTGGCTCAATTAAATAGAACTGGAATTTGGCTTGCGCGTGGCAGCATGCAATATTGCCTGAAGGTTGCGTGCAAACCAAATCACCTCAGCAGCTAACTTTTCGGCTTGACATGCGTGCTCGACACTTGCAGAAGGTTGCAAAAGAAGAGAACTAAGCACATGGTCCCAAACAACAAACAATCTGCAGAGGCACTGTCGCCCTAGCACAAGGGAGGGGAGAAAGGAGGTGCTCTTCGCATGAGTTACCCAATCCAGACTTCGTTCCTGCTCAAAAGTGATACTGAGCTTCCTTTAACGACACTCTTTGCCCCACCATACAAGAATTTGAGTCAACTATCCACTCAACCCGGTGTCAAACCACCTGCAGTGATCGTACATCTCCATCGCTATGCGACTTTTGTTACAGAGAAGAAAAATGCTGCAGCTGACCTTGCCATATCAAGAACAGCATCCCGAGGCGAGCGCCCGTGTCTGCAACCGAGACAGCCGCTGCCATGATTCCAGATGCAGGGCGATTCCGCACGATGTAGAAGTTTTAGGTTTCAAGAAGGGTTCTTCTTGCGGGGTCTGCGTCCAGAGTGCGCTGGCAGTTGTGTTGTGCCTTTCGCCTGGGAGGCTGGGAGGTGGCTCGGAATGTCCCTTTCGGCATGTTGTATGCACGACTCACGGTTGGATGCATGAAACAAGATGGACAAAGCCTTCTTACTGGATCATGTCGAAGTGCACCTGTCGCAGTACTTGCACTACTCGCCCGTGCTTCTGCTCCACAAGGCGATGTTCCCTCCACAGATCAACTCGTCCAGCCCTGCTTGCTGTATAAACTCAGCAGGCACACAGCTGCTCTTTTCCACCGAAGAAGTATGCAACTCATGATGCACCAGGCTCGAAGAAGCTGCCCATTTAGTAAGGTCTCTTTCCTGATGGAGCCGCCACGGAAAGCTCGCTTGAATCAGAACTCCAATGCGAGGCACCCAGCCTAGCTGATTGTTGCGATCGACGATGAAGGATATCTCGTTTCTGGGACCCGAGTCGATTTGTGCCTCAGGGTGCAGCCGAACCCCGCTTTTGCACCCAAGCTGTATGTAATGAAGCTGTGTCAGATGTTGAGTTTCCGGCAGCTCGAATGCAGTCTGTCATCTCGTGCACGGTGGCAGAGCTCCTTACACGGAGAGAGCAAGCTGCACCCCAGAAACTGTAAAAGCTTAAACAGGGCAGCTTTAACCGCAGCTTCAACAGAATGCACAAAAAGAAGAGCCTGTAACATATGCCCGTCTCGACCGCTCTGATAAGGCAGCAGCGGGACATCGACAGTGGCCACGAGCAGCTTCGGAGACTCCAACCGAATTGTCCGGCAGATTGCCCAGACCTGCTCCAACTTCTGTCCAGGAAGTGTGAGCAATCTCTACGACAAGCCATGCTCTGATGTGCTCTGTACTATAACCTTCCATGAGCCCCGGGCAGTGGTTCCAAGCACACCTGTGTACTGCGAAGGCACCATCTCTCCGGTGTGCCGCCCCATGACACCGCGCGTCAGCACCTGACATCGCAAGCAAGGGCATGGCCAGGCTTCGCGACATAGGGTTTAGGGTTCAGGGTTCAGGGTTCAGGGTTCAGGGTTCAGGGTTCAGGGTTTAGGGTTTAGGGTTTAGGGTTTAGGGTTTAGGGTTTAGGTTTAGGGTTTAGGGTTTAGGGTTTAACTCATAAATCGCGCGCAGTGTATACTGTGACGAGATACGAGGTCAATGGAACAGTGACGTTTTGAAATGGCTTAAACTACTGGCGGAGGACATCATGAACCGTTCCTCCAGATATATAATGCCCGCAATGTATGTGGAGCACATAGAAGGCGCACTAAGATGCTGCGCAACACGCCAAACAATTGGAAAGCCAACCAGACTGCCTTGCTCCTTGTGCACACACAACCGATTGAGCTGCGGAACCAGAAAGGCGATGCGGTCCGGGATGGCTTTGAGGTCATCGACAAACTTCAGGAGCTCAACACAGTACCTCAGCTGCCCAAAGAGAAATTCGCGAGAGCTTCCAGTGGGATCATCGTGGACGATGCGCCGCAGCGTTCAGGATGCTCACCTGCGAGCTCTAAGTTCTGAACATAATGTAGCTCATCTGAGCCACGGGAAGAGACCACACCTCAAACGGCCAGCTGCTGCCACCGCTATCATCACACGGCGTCTGCACGGACCATCACCGAGCACATCAAGGCTTCGGCAATGCAATTTGTCGCTTGGGTGAAGATTGAGTTCTGCTGGAGGTTGATGCTTGAATCTTTGGGCCTCAGCCAAAAGTACGACGCGCATAATCGCTAATCGTGCATTGCGATGTGCTTATTCTAGAGATTAAACCCGGTCCGCAGTACTGGTAGTGGCAGTTCAGGCCCTGTCAAAACAGCCACACGAGGGTTCGGATGGATCTTTGGCAGCACCTGAGCTGAGCTGGGCGGTCCACACTTGTCCATACGTATAAGACCTTTTCGAAGTTAAGGTCTCCGATAGTTCACGTTGGAGAGGCGCCTCTTCGAGCTGTTGGACGAGGGAATCCATGGCTTCCTCGATTTGCGGAGACCTTTGCAGGGAGGGGTTTTGCAAAGTGAAGCCATCATGATGCACGTGGGTGCCACGAACACAACAAAAGTGTCGTCTGGCTGAAAATGGCTGGACAACGCTGGGCACATCACCCAATTCGGTGAAAGAGAGTTTTGACCTCTTTGGCCATTCGCAATGCCTGGAGCATCCCAGTGTCTTGAATTTCGGGGCGGGACTGGCGTGCTCACTCAAAGTGGCGTGCTCACTGGGGGCTTCGAGATCCAACATGGAACTTCTGCCCTGGCGCACCTCAGCATGGCAGCCCTTGGAGACCTGTCCGGCAACGGCTGTGCGCCTCAGAACCCAAGCTTGCTTTCCGCATCGACAAAGCCGTTGAGCCACACTTGCTGGAGCCACATAGGTACATCACACCTATCTATCTCTCTTAGGTACATATTACCTATCTATCTATGCAGGGAATTCCCGGCAGCTCGTACACATTCTTCTGCTCTTCTTCTGAGCCCGGACTAAGAGATCGAATGTCGAACGTCTGTGGCCAGGACATGGCACAAGCCTCCAGCCACCGGTCGGCACAGCTGCGCCCCAGAACGGCGGCCTTGCGTGCGCTCGCGCGAGGCGATTCCTAGACCCTAAACCCTAAACCCATCAACCAGCATCTCAACATCCCGGGGGGGGGGGCCTGCATGGCAGCTTCGACACCTCCGTCCAAGTCATCCAGCAGAATCTTGCCTTGGCAGCTGAGCAACTTTAATGCGGGCAAGGTGGCAGGGTGGTGGCAGCTGGGGCACTTTGGGCAGCGAGGTGTGATGCGCGACCCTGGTTCCTGGTCTGTGCCGGAAGCACGTCAGCCCACACGCACGGACACACGGCGCCGTGCCTCTTGTCTCCCAGAAGCAGAAAAGCCACCCGAGCTTGCTCGGCCACTGCAGCAGCTTCCTTCCGGTTTTCGAAGATGCTTACGAGAGGACCTGCCGAGAGGGGTGGGTGCCACCGCACCGCCACAAGCTTGAGCGACGAAAGCCGTTGAAGAGTCGCAGTGGCACGGCGCCTTCAAACGCCAGAAGCGACCCTGCGAGCTGAAGCTTGGCGGCAGCCTGTCAACTTCGACACCCCATGACGACACCCCGCAATTCGAGGTCAGGCTTCCGGCCTCGGCTGCCTGATCACCACTGCCCGCCAAGAGCGAAACGGCCTTTCAACATGGTTAGGGAGACGGGGTTCATGTGAAACACAAGAGAACCTCCATTTGGAACACAGGACAGCGTCAATTTAGAACATATGGAGCCTCGAAAGGAAGCAGCTCTAAACACTTGATTTCGCACCGCGGCTCGGTTGTAGCTCGTTTTGGAAAGGTGCGTGCATTCTTTTTGGGGCCTTGGGGTCTGGGGCTTCAGGGCTTTTAAGGTTTCAACATACTGTTCTAAACTGACACTTTCCCGCATTCCAAATCTTGCCGCTTTCCAAATTGACACTTTCCCGTGTTCCAAATTTCACGCTCCCGTTCAGCACATGAGAAAACCAAAACCGCAGGAAATGGGCAGACCTGTCAGGAAAAGAGTCTTGACATTCAACACAAGTTAGCCATTTAAAAAACAACAAACAACAACCAACAAACAACAAACCACAAACAACAAACAACAAACCACAAACAACAAACAACAAACAACAAACAACAAACAACAAACAACAAACAACAAACAACAAACAATCTGATGCATGGCTTTGTCAAGGTTCCCTTCTTCCAGTGCTCCAACAAACGTTGCAATTTCAAGGCCAAGGACTAGCAGAGGACACACAAAAACCTGGTTCAACCATGAAGTCAGGCAGCCAGACTGGTCGTTCATGTCGATCCCAGAACAGAAGAACAAGACGGAGACACCACTGATGCGCAGGCACTCCGCATTGCACGAGAAGCACAGAAGCATCCCTGATCCTTTTCAAGTTCGGAGCCATCTGAAACACCTGTGCCACACCTCAAACCCTAACCCCCTAAACCCCTAAACCCCTAAACTGCTAAACCCCTAGACCCCTAGACCCCTAAACCCTACACCCGAAACCCCAAGACCCCTAAACCCGAAACCCTAAACCCCTAAACCCGAAACCCTAAACCCTACACCCGAACCCATCCTCGCGGAGCAGGTCACATGCTTCTGCACCGTCGGCCGCGGAGGCCTCAAAGCAAAGCAGAGGTAGAGAGTGCAGATTTAGGGTTTAGGGTTTCGGGTTTAGGGTTTAGGGTTTAGGATTTCTCGGCTGGTGAGAATCAAGACAACTCGATCGGACAGACTCTCATAGTGGGTGATCTAGAATCTAGATTCGTCAGAGTTCTGAGAGATGAACCGCTGTTCTCAGCGCGCATGCTTGCGAGATGATGTTCTTCTCCTCGCCTCACCAGACATCTGCACAACAGACGTCCAAGATCGTCGCGTCACTTGCTCAGGCCGTCGCTTAAGATGCTGGCAGCTTCCTTTGCAAGCCCCAACGCCTGCTAATGACAACACAAGGGCTTCATACATACGACAGCACCTTGCTGCAGCTCGCTCCTACACTGAGTACTGGCATTGGCCGAAGTGCCCGTGAAACTCAGTCCAGACCTCTGCACGCTTCTCCAGCGTCAGACTGGCAACAGCAGCAGCATGTTTCGCTCGTCCTTCGCCGGACCTGCCCACTTGCAGACTGCTGATGCACTGCGGTTTCAAGTGTTCTTCCCTTTCTCTTCCGAAATCATTACTGTAATCTGCTCGCTGCATGCATCACGACACTTGCTGCTGACAGCAACGATTCATGCTCTGCGACTCACTGGCCTGTCTCCGAGCTTTTTGGCCAAGGCCTGCGCCTGCAACAAAAGTCTACGTTCGACCAGCAGAATGCTCAGGATGGCAAAAACATATAGGCTAAGTATGCGAGCCAAGCACATCCGCCTCCTGCGCCCGCGCCAGCGAGGCCTCTCCACGCAGCACTGCACTGAGGGCGATCAGCAAGTCCACCTTGACCAATGCGAGTGTGATTCGGGTGCAGGCGGTTCTTCGGTGTTTTTGCCATGCAGCTACAGCCAGAAGCTTGCTGGGAATGGAAAACTGTGCGAAGTTTAGGGTTTAGGGTTTAGGGTTTAGGGTTTAGGGTTTAGGGTTTAGGGTTTAGGGTTTAGGGTTTAGGGCGAAATCACCAGCGGATCTTGTGTGAGATGTCCGAAGACGCCTGGCCCGCTTCGTCACCGATAGACTTGCTGATCTGAAGCGCCTCGGAGACAGGAGTCGGAAACCCTAAACCCTAAACCCTAAACCCTAAACCCTAAACCCTAAACCCTAAACCCTAAACCCTAAACCCTGAAACCCTGAAACCCTTAAACCCTAAACCCTAAACCCTAAACCCTTAAACCCATAAACCCTTAAACCCTTAAACCCTTAAACCCTTAAACCCTTAAACCCTAAACCCTTAAACCCTTAAACCCATAAACCCTTAAACCCTTAAACCCTAAACCCTTAAACCCTTAAACCCATAAACCCTTAAACCCTTAACCCTTAAACCCTTAAACCCTTAAACTCTAAACCCTAAATTCCGAAGGTCCGAGTCCAGTGGATGCCCTGGGCCTCCTCGGCTGCAGCGGCTCCGTCGGCGCTCTGGGCCAACGCTGCCTGGGCACATGCAACAGGGTTTAAGCTTTAGGGATTAGGGTTTAGGGGTTTAGGGGATTAATCCGAGCATCAGTTTGATTAATACCCCCACATTTAAAGATTTTTTTGGCCGGAAGGCCGCCGGAAGACTACTTTCCACTAGGTTGGATTTCGTATGGGACAAACCCCCCACATTTAAAGGAATTTTTTGGGGGGTTGCAAAAATTTTGAGGAAAGCTTTTTTTGCTATTGTTTTCAATGCATTCGTATTGTTTTTAAATAGAGAATCAATACAGGGCCATGGTCCAACTATTGCGGAACCCTGCCTTTCTCATTGTGGGGGGGGCCCCCCCCCCAAATAAACAGAAGCTCGGATTAGGGTTTAGGGTTTAGGGGTTTAGGGTTTAGGGTTTAGGATGATCAGCATGTGAGTGTGTCAGTCATGAGGAATATGCGAGAACCGTCTCTAAGCTGAAGCCGGCCCCACGCGCTTGAAAATACTCCAGGGTACGTGTTGAGTCCATCTAGCACGGACGCCAGATGAATCCTACAGTCCTACAGCTTCCTACTGAGGAACCTCTGCCGCTCCGCTTGCGAAAGGAAGCAAGGTAAATCGGAAGAAGGGCATAGTTCTTTTGGCCCGGCTGGCCAATTCATGTGCGGACCGTTGGTCATCTTGGAAGCAAAACTGCGAGCGCGGAACGCCTGTGGCAGGTTCAGTGCCAGATCCTTGTGCGAAATGCCGAAATGCAAGACCCCGTTGTGGACGCCATCGTAAATTTACACCGAGATCACAGAGCACTGCGAGTTCAAAGCCCTTAGAGCACGGCCCCTCCATGCTGGGCACCAGGCTGTTTGAAGAGCAGAGGCCTGCGCCTTCTTGTCGCCAGCCTGTCTGACATGTCTGCGTGAAGCTCCAACAAGGGCCAGCTTGCTGGGCTGTGAGCCTTTCCATTCATGGGACATCTTGTGACATCATGAACCCCGTCCCCTCATGTTATATACACCCCACTAGAGTGATATCATATTACATGCACCCCATTAGAGTTGTATTTTCTTACATACACCCCAGTAGAGATGTGTTATAGGAGGGGCGGGATATTTTGTATCAGGGGGGAGGAGGAGGAGGAGGAGGATCCACGCCCCTGCACTCGCACAGGCACCCACCCAGCCAGCTGCACCCGGTTCGGCGCTGCTCCCAGCGGATTGATCCACACGCGACCGCACCATTTGAGGCTCTCAGGTGGGTAGGGGGGCGGTTTGATAGTAGGGGGAGGTATTTAAAGCGGTCCGTGGTGGGCCTGCACGAAGAGCGCTGCGGCCTCCCTTGCGCACTTCGCTGCCTGACAGGGTGCTTGTCAACATATGCACATATGTTATATGTAGAATATGTATATGTATATATGTATGTACATATTATGTTTGTCATATGCTTTATCTATCTTAACTGTGCCAACCGGTGAACACAGCCTTCGTCAACTGTGGAAACTTGAATTTATAACCTTGGCAAATCCCATGTTCGATCTTCGATGACATCCTAGAGCGCCTTTATCCCGTTTCAAGTCTCTTGGCTCGTCATTTCTCTGTGTTCATTCTTAGAGTAATGTCTCGATTTTCTGTAAGTTCTATTAAGCTATCCACGCCCAGCACAGAAACTGACAACTTCAGAATATCTTGTTTTTGTTTCGTTCATCTAACCGAGAGCGGCTTGGGCTCGAGACTGATGATGCAAGCAAAGGAATGAACCAAGAAGCCAAAAAGTCTTTCGTTTCGAGCCTCTGCATGTGCATCTGGGAAGGGCAGGAACCCACAGATGCTGCGATCCAAAAGACTAGTCACCCTCGAAAGCTAACAGGAAAACCAACGAAAGAGACTCAGCAGAAAGGATCTGGGAATGAGGATGTGCTGGGTTCTTGGTGGCTTACCTGTTGGTTTGGAAACAGACGACCAAAGGATTTCCCTGCCCTTTGGTGGGACGGGCGCGCTCGTGCAAGCTTCCGCAAGACCTAGCTGAACAGGAGGAGGCAACTACCCAACTCCGAAGCCATGATGGGGGGAGGCCTCGTCTTTGGCGCTGCTCATGAGTTGCTCCGCAAGCTTCTGCAATGCCTTGCCCTGACACGCTTCAGATCTCTGCATGTCCATATGTCGGGAATCGTGCGGCGCCTGCCTCCCCAAGCTTATCACCCTTGCTCTTGCAATAGGCAAGGCGCTCCTTGCTGACCTGAGGGCATGTGATTTTTTAGCCCCCAAGCCTGCCTTCCTTTAGCTTTACAGACAACCCTTGCAAGCATGTTCGCTTCATGTCCTCTGACAGCTCTGAGGCCAGGGCCGTGGCAGCGCCAGCAACTGGGCCCTCTTTCGCACACACGAGATCCAAGAGCGTAATCCTTGCACTTTAGATGCAAGACAACACACCATATCCGAGGCTTTTTGAGGCTCTGCTGCTCTGCTCCTGCCCTTTTTGCCAGGGGCTCCCCCAAGACCCTGAGGATCCGGCTGAGCTGCCTCTTCGCCATCTGTGTCACCAAGCCTCGCACCAGCAACACCAAAAACAAAACCCTTTTCAGAATGAATCGGTTGGAAACAGGCCCCACATCGTGTTTTTTTTGCCAGCACTGCGAGCAGATGCGAGCAGGTTCCAAGCGCGCGGCTCACGGAAGAGCCGCAAGGCATCCTTCACTGCCGCCTCTCCGACACTGAGCTCCTTCCTCGCGAGGACTGGACAAGGCGAGCATGTCAGTAGCGCAATTCTGGTCAACTCTGTTTCAATAACGCTCTGATGGCGCGGTTCATGTGCAACTCCCACTTTCCGAAGAAGGCGGTGACTCCAACTCTGAGAAACCGGCAGAGAGAGTCGGGCATTGGCCATGGCTGTCAACGTCGAAGCTTCCATCTGCTTGTCACCGACCTGCTTGGAGAAAGAGAGAAGTATGTGAGAAGCTTCGCTCGTTCCCTCTCTCTCTCTCTCCCAAAAGGCCTCTTTGAAGGTGCTCAGAGCTGCTGTCGCGTGTCCTGTCAGATCGGATTGATATCGCACCACCGCAACAAGCACGTGAGATCACGTGAGAGCTTCGGGCTCTGGGTCCCAAGCCCAAAGCCACTTTGGGCTCCGTATCCAGCATGGCCAGGGCCAGGGCCAAGGTGGCAGAGGCTTCGCCTTCCTGCTTGCTCGGATGCATGGGCCACTGCATATATCTGCATATGTAGTGTATGACAGTGTATGAAGCTGACCCTCAAAGCAACCCCCGACCCGCATCTTGAAGAACAAGTCTGAACTCCCGAGCCTCTAGACCAAAATCAGACTTCCGACAACCCTCTCAACCGAGGTTACCACGGCTGCCTGCCCCTACTCCCTGCCTTGTTGCCTTTCAGCACGCTCTGGGCTTCCTTGGCGGCTTCGGCTGCCGGAGAGGTTTTGCCTCCCACTGTGTGCCGGTGCGGGGGCTCTCTTCTCAAGCAGCAACACACTCGGAACGCTGAGGAGCGCTCCATCCGCTAGGTAAGCCAATGAAGCCAGAACGCGGCCAGCTCCATCCTGCAGTGCTGGCACCAAGACAGCAAAGTGTGGGGCTGCACCCTAAACCCTAAACCCTAAACCCTAAACCCAAAAGCTACCAGAGTTCTACTGGAACCATGCGCTCCTTGCCAGCATCCTTCAAGGACTGCGGGACACCTGCAGAGGACCGAAGCCTGGGGGGGGCCTTTTGCAGCCTTTTGGGGCCTTTGCCAAGGTTGCCACATGAAATATTGCTTAGGGTTTAGGGTTTAGGGTTCAGGGTTTAAGCTTTAGGGTTAAGGTTTAGGGATGTGTGTGTTCCATGCTGGAGCCTTTGTCCAGGATCTTCGCCTCTGCTTGGGCCACCAGACTCTTGCCCTGCACAGAGGTCCGAAGGTTTGCTGAAACTACTCTCAAGCTAAGTGGTTCCGAGTCCAACCTGGAACTTCGCAGGCACTGCCTCGCAGACTTGCACATCTCTGCACTACACGGAAATAAAGCACACGCACACACACAAAGAAGACTAAGAATTGAGAATAAGGTCTCTTTATGAAGCAGCTCTAAATCCCATATCCCTGAAAGCTCTCACATCGTATGCCTTGCCAGCATCGCACTTGCTAAGCAGCTTTGCGCCTCAATTCTTCGCCCACGGTCGCCAAGTGGACAGTGAGTCACAATCGGGTGCAAACATGCATAACGATGGTCAATCGTATCTCATTGGGGCTAGGCTAACCCAGCCACTGTCCGGACCGGAGCCTCACGATGACAAGGAGGCGAACCCACCCATATGCCGGAACCCTGATGGAAAGCACATCTTGCCTGACACCTTCTTGAATCGCAGGCGCTCTCCAACCTGCAAGAGTGGCCACACGCTTCTTCCTTTGCCATGACAACATGCTTGCAAGGCACCACGCTTAGGACCCTGAGGTCTCCACACGCTCGAGTTCCGAAACCACGGCACCTGCTTCTCTGCAGCTTGCAGAAGATGCAGCAGAAGCCGCTACTCATCAGTTCAAGATGCAGCGAGCCTATGCCAAGCCGTGCGAGCTGCTGGGAGGTCAGGCCTTGGCCCGCTCTCTTGCAAAAACAAGATAAGCCGGTGTCATGTTAAGGCTGCAGTTACGTCAAGAAAGTGCCAAGTTCGCTGCTTTTTCCCTCGCGAACTAAGGCACCCCCAAGCTCTGCGCAGGATATGACCTGAAGCGATTTGCTGATGTGAGCCGCCAGACGATTTAGATGCTTCAGATTTTGTCTTGTTGAGCAATGATTCTTTGGGAAGTGTCCGGGTGCCCAAGTTGGGTTCACCTGAAATGCAAGAACTCAAGCCAAAAGGAAGCGCCTCATAGTGCACCATGGCAGCTCTTAAAGCTTGCACTTAGACTGGCTGCTATGTCTGCCCAGAAACTCCTCAGCTTCTCAGCTGTATACGAACAGCTTTATTTCAAGTTTATTGTACGATGTGTTGGCAACATCTTGCAACTGAATGGGACCATGTGAGTTGTGCGAAGCCATGACCCAACGTTCAACGGAACACTCGAGCCACAGACCACGGAAACACAGGAGAACGAGCATGAATTATGGTCAATGCAAGACACGACGCATCTTCTCGGTACACGTTGCACCTTCCATGAAAAACTCATACGCCGCATGGCATCCTGAAACACGATCTCTGGAAAACAGCAGGACCAGAACCTAAGCCAGACAGCGCCACCCTCTTCTCACATTGTGATGGAATGACAAGATCAAAACAAACGAACACACACACACACACACACACACATTTGCCGTCGTTCTGACTCTTCGTCCTAAGTTGCAGGCAGGTGTGCAAAGTTGCCCTGGAAACCTCCGCGTAGGAAAATGGCACGTCATGGTAAACATGTATCACAACCGTCCGATCTCGGGCGGACCTCCTGGCGCATGTTGATGCATGACGAAGCCATCAGCACCGCCCGCCTGGGCTTCAAAGTTTGAACATGCTGTCTTGGACTCGAATGTGCAACGTCTGCCCACCTGCCTGGCATCACAGTCACGCTCCAAAGGCTGCAAGCTGAGGGCCATCAGCCACAACCTGCACTTCCAGCAAGCTTGAAGAAAATCAAAGAACGCAAGCACGGCCAAACGAAATTCCAGAACATCTTCAACGCTGTTGATGTTTGTGACATTTTGAACTCTCTGGACGTCCCAAGACCCGAGCGGCAAGGTCTCCTCCTCCAGCATGCCGAACGGCAGTTCAAAAACCAGCGCCTGCAGACATGAAAGTGGCGATTGGCACAAGTTGGAATCTGATTTCCCCGACCTTGCCCTTGCCATTGAAATAGGCAATCCCATTGTTGGTCATTGGCGTGGTCGGGTCTGCCTGACATCATCCACAGCATGCCGCATTTGCCATACAACCTATTTCACTGATCATGTGGGCTATCGGTGCAATTTACATATCGGGTATGCAGAATACAATCGATCCTCGATCACGGTTGGATTTGCATCCAAAAATCTCAACGCCAAAGCTGGATGATGCCTGCCAAATGTTCCAACCGGCAAATCTCAATACAAGTTCAATCAAGCATTCCCAGTCTGCAGCTGTCTGAACTGTCGGGTGCAGCAAATACATGCTGTCGCGTCCTCCGTTATTGGCGCTTCACATGGCTTATTGTAGAAACTACGAAACAACAGAAGGCCTCTGGTCTCGCTTCTGAACTCCACGCACGGCATTGTGCCATCCCTGCAGGTAACCATCCCAGGCTCAACAATGTCATGATACATGCATGCCAACATTTGTGTCATTGACACATGCTTGCGGGCCTGAATGTAATCAACAACCACTTCCACCGTGAACATCAACATGTACCGGCAACTGGCTGAATGCTCTACTTGGCACCTTACACAACGTCATTTTGGATACATCACTGACGTTGTCATCACTTGTACCACCAAAACACACAACTATTCTGAAGGTAGATTGGAGGCCACATCTACACATCCTGAACGGTAAGCCCGACAGCCAAAACGCTCAATACATCTCAACATGGGTGTTTCGAGTGAAAAATCTTCGCACCTGCTGTTCTTGTACTCCTGGGATCTATTGGGCCAACCACTTCTGGAGGCGGCGCCAAACTACGGAACCACTAAGCCAACCGCTACTTGAGGGCGGCACAATACCGGAACCGGGAGTTGTTGCGAGTGTGGGAACATGAGCACGTGCTTGGCAGGAGATGAGAAGGGTCAGTCCAGATGTTGCACCACTTGGCACCACTCGTGCACAAGGAAACCGCGTCGTGCGTCGCACTTGAAATGGCTGCAAGCGCAATGCCGGCTTTTTTGCGAAACACGGATTGCGAAGGCGACGTTAGTTCCGACAGCCACGCGGACGAAAACGTGCGACATCTACAATAGTTGGGCTTGGCACAAGCGGCTAAATGCAACGACAAAACACGCAAGAAAAAGACAAACCCTTGACATGTTGCTTTTCCACGCCGAGCATTTGAAATTTGAACATACAACACGAAGAAGGCTCAAACGCAATTTCTTCTTTGGTCTTGGCTCCAATCCACATTTTACGGGCCCCGAGAAACCCTGAAACAGTGAAGTGGCAGGGGCACGGACGTCAAGGCACGATCATCCTTTAGAAACTCACGCATGCGGCGCAACTTTACGGAGGGCCAATCAACATTCTCTAAAAACGCCCAGACCTTGGGCCTGACAAGAACCTGTAATTCGGGCTTAGTGGCAGAAACAGTGGTCCATAGCCACGTTCAGCCCTTTCTTAATTTCATGTTTTGCAGGCAAGACCTGGTACCGGAACATGGCCTTGTAATTGTTGCGGAATCAGGCTCCAAGGTCTCATTATCTGCAGCATCTGTGGCCACAGAGCCCTGCACATCCTCGGAAGCTGAAGCGGCCTGGCTGCATCACATTGCAGAATGTGGCAAGTGGGTCCTCGTTGGCATAGCCCCACGGCAGTGCGCGCAGGTGCCACCGCTGGTGGCAAAAGCGCAAATCCGGAGGCAGGCAAGAAGCACCTGAGCTGCGGTGAAAGACTCCCGCGTCCACGCACTTTGCCTCGCTGCAGGTCGCTCCAGACCGCACGGAAGTGATTGCTTCCGCACTTCCGCCACAGCCTCGTTGCAGGCCGTGTCCAGGCCGCGCGGAAGAATCTGCCTGCTCCACAAACCCTCCTTGGAAGGTCCAGCTGATGAGTGTGAACACTCCAAAGGGCAGCAATCTTTGTTCCTGCGTTGCGCACATGACTCAAGGCCTGGGCCGATACAGGTTGGGACAGTCGCACATGCTTTTTAAGAGTGTACATGGACTTTCTCAGTCCCCAAAACTTAAAGCTGGCCCAACTTTAGGCCTTGACTTTCAGTCTTTGATCACCCTGCTTGCCACGTTGAAGAACCGTGGTCTCTTCCTCTACACGCAGGGTGTTGCGTTTCAGCAACTCCATCATGGGCTGCATATGGGCCCCATCCAGCTTGGTGAGGGAGTCTGCGGGGTTGCAGTTATGGGGGATCCACCTAATCCTACCCTTAACCTTCTGCAGGCTTTCATGGATAATCGCAACCTCTAACGCTGACCGATCGTCCTCACCTTGCGATTGCTCGGTGCTTGCTGCATCATATAGCGACTTCGCATCTACTACTGCCACAGTCAGAGGATCTCGAAATTCTTCCGTCTCGTTGACTCGTTGGCGATGACCGTAGTGGTTCCACGCAGTCCCAACTCCACATCGTCGCCCCCAAGCTCCAGCCGTGGTGAGTACTTCGAGCAGCAGAAGCTGTTCCACATCGAGACTTGTTTTTCGATGGCCCCCAACGCTGTGGACAGGCTGATGGAGCAGTGTGTTGCCTGCCTTTCTGCGAAGGCGCCGCGACTTCCATCCCATCAATGAAACAGGCGCTGGCTGTCCTGCATTCAATTGCGGAGTGGTTATCGCCTGCAACCAACCATGTTGAGCTTTGTGCTTGCCGGTGGGATCGAAGGAGCTGTCGCTGATGAGCAAGTGTCTTACCTGGTTCTCCGGGATCGGGTGAAACTGTAACTTCAACACGACGCGGCGGGCCTTCAAGTGGTCGATCACCTGGTTAACGGCATAGATGTCGGCCATCGTAGGTCCCGGGAAGCATCCGGAGAGGATACTCGCGGCGGCCGCCACATCTGGCCGGCCTTCTCGGGCCACCCAGTTCACGGCAGCAATTGCGCCGCGAAGCTGGGATTCCTCTTCGGCGTTCAAGTTCACGTCCTTGGCGTCTTTTTTACACACCTTCCTTTCGGGCTTGATGACCTTCAGGCGGTTGGCAATGTAGTCGGCCATGGTGTACATGACGGTGTTGTCTTTCATCTGCATGATTCGTCGGCCTGCGTAGGCCGATCCTTCCGGGCGGTCTTTCAGCCGGACTACCTTTCCGAAACGCAGTCGTGCCTCGAGCTTGGCCATGTTTTCCCGGTGACGCCGATTTCCAGCTTCCAGGATGTCATCCACTTCTATCACGATGACTCCTTGGGTCTTCTCTTGGTCGCTGTCCTCTTCGTTGGCGTCAAGGGTGAGCACGCACTTGTCGAAGGCGGAGATCCGGTACCGCAATTCCTTAACCAGGATGTCCAGCAGTGAACGTCTCCACCACGAAGGTCCGCTGACTATGCCGTAGACCTCTGTCTCCAGGATGATGAGCTGCTCTGGGTCATATCCGGGAAAACACTCGTCCGGAGGCATTGCGCAAGCCAACTTCTGTCTCCTCGTCGTTGGTTTAGCCTGCAGGAAGGCCGTCTTGGCGTCCTTCACCACCGCATCCCATCCTCGCGAGGCTGCCAACTGCAAGAAGAGGTAGATCGAACTTGACAAAGGTGTAGGTGCTGAACGTTCGATCTCGTGGATGTGTGGGTCTCGCCATCCTACCACGCACCACCGCGATTTCGCCGCCACTTGTTCCCGATGTTCTCCAGGTTGGTTAGCATCGAAGTCGTCGGGAAGTACAGGACGACAGGACATGGTCAGGATGTTTTCGGCGAAATTCCCTGCTTTCTTGAACTGACAGAATCCGGATAGCCCCCGAATCCAAGAGCGACTTGATCTCTTTGTCTCTCGCTGCCCGGAAAACCACCTTCTCTTGCTCTCTAAGCTTGCAGAAGTTCACTTGGCCCGGCGACTCCTTCTTCTTGACGATGAAGAACTTCCTGTCCATCTGACTGAAGAACGCCTGTGCCAAGTAAGCCGGGAATTCCTCGCTCTTCCTGACTGCTACTGGTTCTCGTCGTCCATGGACCTTGTCGTACCAGTACTTCGCGCCATCCTTTTGGTGATCACTACTTCCAGATACATTGATCTGCCAGGAGGTGTAGGCATCGAAGGCATTGGTTGAGTCCATGGGTACGGCATAGCCACGTTCTCTGCTGAAGAGCTTTGCCGTATTGGTCCAAATCTCATCGTTCCAAATGATCCTTCATCTACACGGACCGATCCCAGGGAGCTTGGCCTTCGGGAGGATGGTACTGACGGTGTCCGGGTGGACCCTCCTTCTTCCAGCGAGAAAACTGGATCTCTAGCCGTCTGTCCGTTGTCCGCCTCCTGCCCGGTCATTGGTGATGGCTCGTCCACCTGCATGTCGGCATCGGCGATCGACGGAGAGTATTCTACCTCCGTGTCCGGCTCCTGAAGATTCGACGTGGTTGGAATCGCTGACTCTGGCGACTGGTTTGTCGGAGATCTCTCCAGGTCTTGCAATTCGGCCGCTTCCGCGGCCAGTGGTCCACCCTCCTCTTGGATGTCTTTGTAGTGCTTAACCGATGCCTGGTTGAGCTTCTCCAACATCTCATTCGACAGTATCTCTGCCAATTCCACTCCAATGTTCTCTTCGCTGGTTGCCAGGCGAACTTGTTCCCGAGAGGCTTTGACGAGATATCCGCGCACGCTAACCCATACGGAGCGGTGATTGGAAGCCAGAGCCACCACCAATCCAGGCCCTGACCAGTGGAACTCCGCGTCGGACTTGACCACCATCTCTTCACATATCTTCTCCAGCTTCTGTTTGAAGATTCCACCTGCCTTCTCGGTCCTGGAGTTTTGCCACGGCGCCCTTGCATCGGTGAAGTGCACAATAGCTCCAGCGTCCCCTATCACATTGCAGAAGAAGTCGGAGGCGAATTCGCCTCCCTGATCCACGACGACTAGCCGAGGGACCCCGAAGCGCATTATCCAATCGCGAACAAAGGCCTTCGTCACCTCCTCGGTGCTCTTGTCCCGGCACGATGCTGATGATCTGATAAGAGGTTCCCCAGCAGATCTGGTTCAACAGTATCTTCTTCTGGTAAAAGACTAGGTCCAGACCGATGACTTCGTTGAACGGCATCGATCTAACCAGATGCGCTGGTCGATGGCTGGCTGGTCGTTGCTTGGCTTTGCAAATAGGACACTGAAATTCATCCTTCACGTACGTCAACACCTCATCACGACATCCGGCGTGCTTCAAGGCTCGACAAAACGCTTTTCTTTCAGGATGTCCCAAATTGCGATGGATCCGGTATACTTCCCGACGCAGATCCGGCGCTAGGATGCTTCTCCCAATGGAGTTCGGCCGTACAGGTAGATCTCGCAGTTCTCGGCGGGCGGAACGTTCATCTTCGCCAAGTTCCGGTTTCTTCCCAGCAACAGCAGGTACTCCTTCATCTTTCTGCGACTGCCGAAATCTTTCTGGTTCCGTCGCCACATCCGCTGAATCCACAAAGGTGTCGAAGTCGAAGTCCTCGTCGGGAGCAGCGCGACTCGAACTTGCCGAGCGCCCATCCCCCAAAATTCTGTGCGACGGAAACATTTGAAGCCATTCTGTCTGAAAATCGGTCTCGTCTGAGACAAAAGCATGAAGATCGTGGGCGGCCGATTTGGCCACCCACAAGGCTGTGCTCCGATAGCTGTCCGGGAGCACCACTGTAGGAGTGACCTCGAACTCGGTGAAGCCGGTCCACGCCACAGAACTGTGCAATGAGGGCGTGGCCAACTTCCAGTTGTCACGAGTGACGACGCTGCGGCCGTCGACGAAGTGCTGGTGGGTGACACGCTGACCGGTGAACTCGAGGTCCTGCCCAGAAAATTGTTGGCATTCTTGAGGAAGCGCCAAGGCATAGCGGGGCACAAAGTGTTGGCACCGTAAGTTGCCCCAACACCGGAGCCATTGGTCCGGCATGTGAAACACTGGAAAGTGTCTCCATACAAGAGATTCTCGCAAACCACGCAAGATGGCCTGCACAAAAGAGTCGGTGTAGCGTGCTGCATCGCGTGCTCGCCCGCCACCAAGAAGAGGTCGATGTGTTGGATGATGACCATTGCACCGGCGTTGTAGGGCTTTGGCCACACCTGCCAGGTTGGTAAGCACTAGGGTCGGCTTCAACACGGCCTCGCCGTCCTTGGTCTGGAGCCCAAAACGGCACATGTCCAACTCTACCGAAAACACTCCACGTAAAGCTGCCAGCTTGCGCAATGAATTGGATTTCCAAGACTTTGCTCGAACAAGAACCCTCTGCCGGCCTCGTGTTGAATGATGGCCAGTCTCACCGCGAAGTCGGTGTGGCGTTGCCCTTCGGCTTCTTCTCGGTCCACCACATCTGGATCACGCTTGTAGTTGGTGAGGAATCGCAATGTGGTCGCGAAGGTGCATTGTGGACATAGCAGGACCAGCGCGGGGCGATGGGACGCCACCAATCGAACAGCCTCGGCTCGATGACGCTGTAGATTGAAGTCCCAGCCAGTGGCCAGGTCTAAGGCTTCCGCTGCTTGGAAACCATATTGTTTGGCCCATGGTGTCATTCTGGGTGGAGAGTACACTTCCATGACCTTGGGCTTCTTTTGGAGGTAGTGCGAGAGTTGCTTGCGATCTTCTCGAGGTAACGTTTGATGTGTGCCCTCAAGATCAGGAAGCCATTGTTGCAGAACCGCTTGAGGGAAGAACTGGCACCATACAGATGCCATAGAAGTCGGTTCCTCGCCAAAATCCCATTCCTGATGATCATGGCACCATCGACCGCAACCTCTCGAAGCACCACTCCCTTCGCAAAGATCCTCGAGTCCACACAGATCCAGGCCATTAGCGACGGTGAAGAGTACCAGGAAGGCCTTCAGCACTATGCCATGCTTGACTGCATCCTTCTTGAGCTGCTTGAAGACCCCATGTTGACTCTTATCTATGCGCTGTCCTTCCACTAGATATCGTCGCACCCGAGCGAGTGTCCCCCGAGTGCATTTCGTAGATCTCCGGGCCGTTGCTGTGTGGAAGCGTTTTGGTTCGCCTCGTCTCCCGCAGACCGCTGGGGACCCGACTTGCTTCTTTGGGCTTGCTCGATGATCTCTGCGACGGGTTCTCGGACCGCTGCTCCAGGACTTGTAGGTCGTGAAGATCCACTGCCGGGCGGCTGGCCTCCGCCTTCCCGCCTTCCCCTTGCGATTGATTGTCACCTCCTTGCTCCAGTCGTCCACGAGGTGCTGGTAGATATCGTGGATATTCTTGACCCCGTTGCGTAGTGATCTTCTCGGCCTTGTCGTCCACCACCGCTGTCGTGCTCGAGGAGGATTCCGGATGTGGTTGCGTTGGTTGGATCTCTTCCGGCCGATTCCATCTCGAACCGCACCGAGCGCACGTCCACCACTTTGTCCACGCGTTCCCTCGGCACCTTAATGCATCCGCGGGGTGGTTGCATTCCTGACGAGTCTTGGGGAACTCCTTGTGGGCTTTGCTCTGTTCCAATGGATTGCCGATTGCCTGGCTCACCGGGCCCGTACGCTTGACCTTGTCCTTCTTCTTCTTGTAGGGGATCTGGATCTCCGTCACGGTCTTCTCCTCCTCCAAGCTGCGTCGGGTCCAGTGATCCACCAGGGTTTGTTGCCGCGCCGTAGCGAGCATCACCATGACTGCGGTGGTCAGGCGCTTCCACGCAGCCATTGTCTTCACAGATCCCATGCGTCGCTGTGGCAAACTCCCCTCCTCCTTCTTCTCTTCTTCGGCCATCCGGAGCGCTCGATCTCGAAGACTGGCCATGCCGTGCTGGTCGAGAAGGTCGAGGGGTGGCACTACAGAACCACTTTGAGGCTGCTTTCAGCACATAGCCGCTGCGGAGGGGGCAGAATCAGTGTAGAGCACCTGGTCGAATGCTTGCTCATACTCTGACTCGACTGTCGCATCCAAAGGTACATCATCGCAATCCCCAACAAAGTGTACATGCTTGCAAGGAAGGGCTACCTCGTGCTTGGGCGTTGGGAACTCCAGGGCCTGAAGACACTCCCGACTGTCTTGGGACAACTGTTGATACGTTCTTGTGGTGTATGCTGTGATTGCCACACGGTATCCCGTCCACCTCATTGAGGCGTGTCGGCGTCTGGGATCAAACAAACAGGCACGGCATGATGTGCGTGTTCACCACCGAACCCCGAAGTTTCCGCTCTCGGAGAACCTTCTCAACAGTCCTTGCTTCGGCTTCTTCACCCTCTAACCACAGCTGCCCACCATCGAAACTGCCGACGGTCACGGTCACATTTCTCGAGCGACGACAGTTGTTCGAATCTCTGTGGGGTCTCGCCAAGGTCTGGATTCCGATGAAGACTGAAGACCAACCATCATGTTCGCAAGATCCCAAAGTGTGCAATAACCACCTATTGATATACCGACACAGGTTGGGGTACTTCTTGGTGTTCGTGGTGAGTCCATCGAATCCTCCATGAACAAAAGCACCTAGCGCGAAGCACACGCCTTGTTTGCCGCCTTGCACTTTGTTGGGCTGTCCCGACTTCATTTCCATGGAGAGCTGGATTAAGCTCTGCTCGGAGAAGTCCTCGGCATCTAAGAATCTAGGAGGCTTCGAGCGAATTGCTCAACTTTGGCCGCGTTGGAGTTCTTCAGACCCCGCGATTGGTCCAAGCATGCACGACCAGAGCCGCCACTGCAGTGCCCGCGAGTACTGCCGAGCCACCAGCAGAACCACCACCGGGAGAACTCTGAAAGGCGCTGCGAGGTCCATTGGTGGAATCGTTGTCAGGAGGTTCCAACGACGTGCCAGACTCTAGCGGTGCCACTGCGGTAGCCGCATCCATCTCCTGGAAGAAAACGCGGCCTATGTAAGGCTGCGTCACAGGTTGTCGGGCCGTTGACGGGCTCATCCAGGAATCGCGAATGTGTTGGGGCTCACAGGATGGACGCACAGCAAGAGTGTGCCGCTCAGAAGTGAGATGCCGAACTCGATCCAAGCCAAGATCTTCTGGACAAACAAGGTGATGTTGCCATCCCAAAAGTTCATGCACGAGATGGAAAATCCCCGGCTGAACTTGCAGGAAGCCTTGCACTTTAGGCTCAGAGTGCCAGCACGAGGCACAGTCGAAGATGGCGTCGTGAGTCCAAGGCGGGTACTGTTCCCAGTTCGATGCCGGCGTGCTGGTGAGGGACATGCTGCGTTCAACCTGCATCGCGGGCAACACAACTGAGGTCTGGGACGTGGTCGAGTCTATGCGAAAGGGATCACGACCGTTGACAAAATATTCCTTGGGAAGCTCCCAGGGTTGCTTGTGGAACTGCAAGATATCCACGGCTCGATGTCCTGATTGAAGCCTTGTCATAGGCGAAGATAGTCCCGACGGCAGCCGTATCATCCCTGACTCTAAGTCGATGACCGCTTTAACAGCTTCCAGGTAAGAGATTGGCAACAGAGGTGGCGTACAGAAAGCATCGGAATCTTGCAGCACATTCATGAAGCACTCCTTGTTGCCCTGCCAGAGCAGTGGGTATATCCACAGTTCGCAGCACAGTCGCTGCGCCGCCAATGCCTGCACAGGGATTCGCCGCGATGCCCGACTCAACTTCCACGGGGCGCAAGTTGTAGCGCTGGAGTTCCTGGGTGAGCTTATGCAAGGCTCGATCTCCGATTACTCCATCTTCTGCAGCAGTGTCAACAAGTGCCTCGAAGCCTCTGACTTGCACTCCTGCAGTTTTTTTTTGGGTCTTTTTTTTTTTTTGTTTTTTTTTTTTTTTGGTCGATTTTCTTGGTTTTCTCTAGGAAAAACCCTACTTTCCTTACATTTTGGACGGATTTTCTGTCATTTCCCTTAGGTTTTCGTTGGTTTTTCATAGGGAAAAACCTATTTTTTACATTTTGGACGGATTTCCTGTAATTCCCTTAGGTTTTCCTTGGTTTTTCCTCGGGGGAAAACCCTATTTTCCTTACATTTTGGACAGATATCCTGTCATTTCCTTCGTTTCTTGGGCTTTGAAGCACGCTTGGTACGGCTTAAAAGAAGCTGGGGGGTTTGGAGGGGGGGCGCAGCCCCCCCACTTGCAAACACCTCTTGGGCTTTGAAGCACGCTCTGCGCGGCTTCAAAAAAAAAGAGCGGGGGGGTTGGGGGGGGCTCACATGATGCTTTTCAACTAGTTTCTTGGGCTTTGAAGCAAGCATGGTACGACTTAAAAGAAGCGGGGGGGGTTGGGGGAAAACACAGCCCCCCCCCCCATTTGCAAACACCCTGCTCACATGACGAGTGTCAACAAGTTTCTTGGGCTTCGAAGCACGCTCTGCACGGTTTGAAAAAAAAACAAGGTTTTCGTTGGTTTTTCCTAAGGAAACCCTCTTCTGATTACATTTTGGACGGATTTCGTCAAACGTCAAAGCGTACGTTGCTTTTCCTTAGTTTGTCCTAGGGAAAACCCTATTTGGTTCGTTTTCTTGGTTTCTATCATTCCCTCTATATTTTCATCGGATTCATACTTTTTTTTCAACTAGTTTCTCGGGCTTTGAAGCACGCTTGGTACGGCTTAAAAGAAGCGGGGGGGGGTTAAAGGGGGCGGGCGCCCCCCCCCCATTTGCAAACACCCTGCTCACATGATGGGTGTCAACAAGTTTCTTGGGCTTTGAAGCACGCTCTGCACGGCGGGGGGGGGGGGCGCAGCCCCCCCCCATTTGCAAACACCCTGCTCACATGATGGGTGTCAACAAGTTTCTTGGGCTTTGAAGCGCGCTCTGCACGGCTCAAAAAAAGCGGGGGGGTTGGGGGCGCAGCCCCCCCATTTGCAACACAATGCTCACACGATGTTTTTCAACTAGTTTCTTGGGCTTTGAAGCACGCTTGGTACAGCTCAAAAGAAGCGGGGGGGGGTTGGGGGGGCTGTGCCCTCCATTTGCAAACACCCTGCTCACATGATGGGTTTCCACTAGTTTCTTGCGCTTTGGCTGAAAAAAGCAGGGGGGTTGGGGGGGGCGCAGCCCCCCCATTTGCAAACACAATGCTCACACGATGTTTTTCAACTAGTTTCTTGGGCTTTGAACGGCTTAAAAGAAGCGGGGGGGGGTTGGGGGGTCTGCGCCCCCCATTTGCAAACACCCTGCTCACATGATGGGTGTCAACAAGTTTCTTGGGCTTTGAAGCGCGCTCTGCACGGCTTAAAAAAGCGGGGGGGTTGGGGGGGGGCGCAGCCCCCCCCATTTGCAAACACAATGCTCACGATGTTTTTCAACTAGTTTCTTGGTCTTTGAAGCACGCTTGGTACGGCTCAAAAGAAGCGGGGGGGTTGGGGGGGGGCGCAGCCCCCCCCCCATTTGCAAACACCCTGCTCACATGATGGGCGTCAACAAGTTTCTTGGGCTTTGAAGCACGCTCTGCACGGCTTAAAGGTTGGGGGGGGCGCAGCCCCCCCCATTTGCAAACACAATGCACACACGATGTTTTTCAACTAGTTTCTTGGGCTTTGAAGCACGCTTGGTACAGCTTAAAAGAAGCGGGGGGGTTGGGGGGGCTGTGCCCCCCATTTGCAAACACCCTGCTCACATGATGGGTTTCAACTACTTTCTTGCGCGTTGGCTGCAAAAAAAGCGGGGGGGTTAGGGGGGGGCGCAGCCACCCCCATTTGCAATGTTCACACGATGTTCTTCAACTAGTTTCTTGGGCTGCCCTTGGGCTTTGAAGCACGCTTGGTACGGCTTAAAAGAAGCGGGGGGGGTTGGGGGGGGGCGCAGCCCCTCCCATTTGCAAACACCCTGCTCACATGATGGGTGTCAACAAGTTTCTTGGGCTTTGAAGCGCGCTCTGCACGGCTTAAAAAAAGCGGGGGGGTTGGGGGGGGCGCAGCCCCCCCCCCATTTGCAAACACAATGCTCACACGATGCTTTTCAACTAGTTTCTTGGGCTTTGAAGCACGCTTGGTACGGCTTAAAAAAAGCGGGGGGGGGGGTTGGGGGGGCTGTGCCCCCCATCTGCAAACACCCTGCTCACATGATGGGTTTCAACTAGTTTCTTGGGCTTCGGCTGAAAAAAAGCGGGGGGGTTGGGGGGGCGCAGCCCCCCCCATTTGCAAACACAATGCTCACACGATGTTTTTCAACTAGTTTCTTGGGCTTTGAACGGCTTAAAAGAAGCGGGTGGGGTTGGGGGGTCTGCGCCCCCCATTTGCAAGCACCCTGCTCACATGATGGGTGTCAACAAGTTTCTTGGGCTTTGAAGCGCGCTCTGCACGGCTTAAAAAAAAAGCGGGGGGGGTTGGGGGGGGCGCAGCCCCCCCCATTTGCAAACACAATGCTCACACGATGCTTTTCAACTAGTTTCTTGGGCTTTGAAGCACGCTTGGTACAGCTTGAAAGAAGCGGGGGGGCTTTGAAGCGCGCTTCTGGGCTTCGGCTGAAAAAAAGCGGGGGGGTTGGGGGGGGCGCAGCCCCCCCCATTTGCAAACACAATGCTCACACGATGTTTTTCAACTAGTTTCTTGGGCTTTGAACGGCTTAAAAGAAGCGGGGGGGTTGGGGGGTCTGCGCCCCCCATTTGCAAACACCCTGCTCACATGATGGGTGTCAACAAGTTTCTTGGGCTTTGAAGCACGCTCAGCACGGCTTAAAAAAAGCGGGGGGGTTGGGGGGGGCGCAGCCCCCCCATTTGCAAACACAATGCTCACACGATGTTTTTCAACTAGTTTCTTGGGCTTCGAAGCACGCTTCCTTTCTTCCTTCCTTGCTTCCTTCCTTTCTTCCTTCCTTTCTTCCTTCCTTGCTTCCTTCCTTTCTTCCTTCCCTCCTTTCTTCCTTCCTTCCTTCCTTCCTTCCTTGTTGTTTTCTTCCTTTCTTTCATCCTTCCTTCCTTCCTTTCTTCCTTTCTTTCCTTCTTTCCTCCTAAAACCTACCAGAAATAACGCTTTCCTATGAAACCACAGAGAAATTACTGTTTTTCGTACGAAAAACCACGAAAATGCATCAAATCCTTTAAAAATATGGAGGGAATGGTGGTTTTCTTAGGAAAAACCAAGAAAATCAACCAAAAAAAAAAAAAAAAAGGCCCCCCCCCCCAAAAAAAAAAATAAAGACCCAAAAAAATAGGCCCTCCACCCTAAACCCTAAACCCTATACCCCTAATTTCGGAAACCCCTAATATGACGACCAAGGCCTGGTCTCCATGTAGCTGTGACTCATCTGCTCTTCATGCTGGGCCCGAGCAGTGCCTTGCTTTGTACGACTTCCACATGCAGGGTTCAGGGTTCAGGGTTTCGGGTTTAGGGTTTGGGGGTAGGGTTTGGTTTGAAGTTTAAGGCTGTTGCGGCTGTTATGGACTATACATGGCTCTCTTAAGCTGTGAAACTTCACCACAGTCGAATTTGCACGTCATTTTCACAAGGCACCCACACCACACCGGAAGAGTTGAATCCGATGCCCATGGGCTCTCCCATGGCCTCACGAATCCAGATACTGATCCCCTCTTGCAACTTTTACACAACCCAAACCCCCAAACCCCCAAACCCCCAAACCCTAAACCCCTAAACCCCTAAACCCCTAAACCCCTAAACCCCTAAACCCCTAAACCCCTAAACCCCTAAACCCCTAAACCCCTAAACCTCTAAACCCCTAAACCCCTAAACCCTAAACAGCTGCACGTCGCTGATGGCTTCGTCGTGGAGCACCCGGCCGACGTGAAGGGACTGTTCATGCTGAGTCTGGCTCATGCTCACGGACTCCTGGAATTAATATAGGGGCCTGAATACTTGGAATCAGTTTTCTTTTCTTTTTTTTTTTTTTTGGGGGGGGGGGGGGGGGGGTATTATAGTATAAGTACAAAGGGACCCTAGGCCCTAAGGGAATACTATTAGTATTTATTCCGACCCCTATTCTACGGTGCAGTTGGAGTAACGAACTAAATATCAGGCCAAACCAGCGGGGGGAAAGAGAGTCACTCTTGCTCATGTCCGAAGTATCGTGCTATTTAAGCGCACTGCGCCTTGGAAATTTCCGGGTGTGCTGTGGCAATGGTTGGACGGATTCAGTTCTTGACGTGCTGAATGTGCTCATGTACGTAGGTTGCAAACCTCCTCGAAGTATGTCTCGATATACCTCACCTCGTGACGCTTGCGACCCAGCAATACTTTGCATGAAGGTACCCTGTATCCTGCCGAGGCACTGTCAAGTCCAGAATCGACTTTGGGCTTGCCGTTCGCGGCATCAACCCTAAACCCTAAACCCGCATACTTTTGGACTCTGGTGCGGTTGCCCTGATGCGGAGATCCGTGTGATAAAGTTGCAGATTCCAGTGGAGACGAAACTCAGTTTGTCTGGCTGGTTCTAAGTAGGAAATGAAGGATTGGGGATCAGAGGCTTTACTGGGTTTAGGGCCTCTGGGTTTAGGGTTTAGGGCTTCTGGGCTATACCGGAAGCACCTGAGTCCTGAATGTTAGACCCTATAAGCCTACTATAAGCCCTAGGCGGAGTCCTCGTGCTGATTTGAGCTGCACCGGACCGACCTGCGTGGACTCAAGAACCCTAAACCCTGAACCCTAAAACCTAAACCCTACACCCGAAACCGTTGAGGGCTGCAAAGGCCCGCCGGAGCAAACTTTGCGAAGCGTCTGAAGGTTTCGGGTTTAACGTCTTCAGGGCCTACCTAGAGCAACTGTAATATGGGGAACTCTACCCAATAGTGAAGGTGCATATGTCGAATACAGGGTCCTCTAGGAATTGCATAGGGTTTCAGCGGTGGCGACGAAGGTTTGATCTTCAGGGCGTTGGTTCAGGGGTTGGTCCTGTGCTGTAGGGTTTACCCTAAACCCTAAACCCTAAACCCTAAACCCTAAACCCTAAACCCTAAACCCTAAACCGTTTAAGGTTTAGGGTTTCGGGATTTGTCTCGAAAGGGTCGATCTCCGAACTGAACTCCAAACCCTCCCTCCACCCAAGCGAAGCTCAACACGGGAGCTACCAGGGTGTTCTGGAGGCTACAGCGGATTTTGGGGGGGTCATTAAGCACAAAACCCCGGAAAACCCTTAAACCCTATAACCACTACATCCCCTAAATCCCTAAACCCTTGTAACCCGCATAACCCTTCTGACCCTTGTAGCCCCTAAACCCCTAATCTCTACCCATATAATTACAACCCCTAAACCCCTAAACTCCTTGATCCCTAAAACCCTAAACCCTTAAACCCTTATAAGAACCCTAAAACTCTAAAACCCTAAAACCCTCAAACCCTAAAACCCTAAACCCTAAAACCCTAAAGCCCTAAAATCCTAAAACCCTAAACCCTAAACCCTAAACCCTAAAACCCTAAACCCTAAAACCCTAAAACCCTAAAACCCTAAACCCCTAAACCCCTAAACCCTAAACCCCTACATCGGTGCCACGGGGCTCGAGGTGCTGGAAGGAGCTGGCTTTCATGGCCTCCTGGTGCTGCCTGTGGCGTTCGCTGGAAGCCGCTTTAGGGTTTAGGGTTTAGGGTTTAGGGTTTAGGGTTTAGGGTTTAGGGTTTAGGGTTTAGGGCTGCCTGCGGCCGCACGAAGGCTCGGTGGAAGCCACGGTTTGGAGTTCGGGGACTTTTTGGGGTTAGGGTCTAGGGTGTGGGATTTATGGGGTTTTATAGGGTTTTATAGGGTTTATAGGGCTTTATAGCGTTTATAGGGTTTATAGGGTTTATAGGGTTTATGGGGTTTAATTCTAGGGTTTTCTTCCAGGGTTTTTTTATAGGGTTTTTAGGGTTTAGGGTTTAGGGTTTAGGGCTTAGGGCTAACTGGGGTTGGAGGTGTATAGGGTTTATAGGGTTTATAGGGTTTACAGGGTTTTAGGGCTTAGGGCTAGCTTAGGGTTTGAGGTTGAGGGTTCAGGGCTTAGGGGCTTATTTTGGGGTCTAGGGCGTTTAGGGCTCGAACTCTGCATCTGCTGCGGATACAAGGAAACTTAAGGTAAGATGCGATCATCATATATGTACATGTCTATATGAAAGGAATGTAAGTTTCTTCACGGCAATGCAGCACGATGTCGCAGTGGACAGGGCGCCGCATGAACGCAGACTGCTTTCGTTGCAACTAGCGAAAGTGGTGGTGTTGTCGCCCACCCCTGTTCCTGAAACCCCAAAGCCCTTAAATCCTTGAAGCCTTCACCCCAAAGCTCGAATTGAAGACCAAACCTATAACTACAGTCCTTAACCTGTCCCAGCTGGCCAGACCCTCACCCCCTTCAAACCCTCAAAGACCCTTGAAAACCCGAAAGACCCAAAAAACGACCTAAAACCTCCAACCCTAGAAAACCCTCTGAAACGCCGAAAAAACACCAAAAAAACTACCCAACAACCCTAAACCCGGATAAAACCCTCTAAACCCCCCTAAATCCTAAATCCTAAACCCTAAACCCTAAACCCTAAACCCTAAACCTGGAGGGGGGCCTCTGGGCCGCTTCTAAGGCATCCAGATGCTGTCGCCAGCTGTCCCGCACCCCGAGGATGCCTCGGGAGCTGAAGCTTCTGAGGGTTTAGGGTTTAGGGTTTAAGGTTTAGGGTTTAGGGTTTAGGGTTTAGGGTTTAGGGTAGGGTTGAGGTTTTAGGGTTTAGGGTTTGGGGTTTAGGGTCTCTAAGGGTAGTTTCAATCACTTGCGGGATTAGAAGGGTTTAAGAAGGATCTAAGGTTCAGGGGTTGAGGGTTCGAGTGTTGGGGAGTTGTCTCAAAAATCTGGGCCCTGATCAGGGATATACGATCGCAGAGACCCTGCAGATACCCTAAACCCTAAACCCTAAACCCTAAACCCTAAACCCTAAACCCTAAACCCTAAACCCTAAACCCTAAACCCTAAAACTTAACCCTAAACCCCTAAACCCTAAACCCTAAGCAGAGGCCCGTAGTTTGGATCGAAAGGTTTAGGGTTCAGGGTTTAGGGTTAAGGGTGTAGGGTTTAGGGTATACCTTAAACCCTAGACCCTGTCGACCCCAAACCCTCTGGTGGTGTTTGGATTTGTTGGGATTCGGGGTTCTGGGAGTGCGGGTCTTCAGGACTTTCAGGGCTTAGGTTGTTTTTGGAGCTTAGGGTTTAGGGTTTAGGGTTTAGGGTTTAGGGACCCTAGTTAGGGCTTAAGGTTCAGGGCCTTCTGGGCTCACGGCAGCGAGGGCTCGTGGCTGCAGAGTTGAGGTCGGAGGGATTGGTATCTGAATGTTTAGGGTTCAATCCTCAACCAAAAACCAAAACCGTGGGGGGGTGGGGAGTGTTGAAGGTTTTGGGGCTTCTTGTGTTTTGGGCTTAGGGGTTCGTCTGTGGCGGGGGGGGGGGGGGGGGGGGGTTCAAGCCTTCAAGCCTTTAGCCCTAAACCCTAAACCCTAAACCCGACAACCCTAGGGCTATCTTGGCCCTAAACCTTAAGACAAGAAGCTCACACCCATGTCCACCGCAGGCATGGAGTTTACCAGCACTTCCTCGGCACAGGCAAGGGATAAGGTCTAGGGTTTAGGGTTTAGGGGTTTAGGGTTTAGGGTTTGGGGTGTAGGGATTGTCCGGGATTGTTCTTTGAGGGAGCCCTTCTAAGTAGGGGCGGCTCTCATTCTTGGAAGGAAATAGAGCATCGGTTGCCTTACAATCATGCCTGAGCAAGGAGCGTTCCCGAAGCCCTCTTGAGAGGGGACCCTACACCCTGAACCCTAAACCCGCAGAACTTAGCTGACACCCCCAAGTACCCTGAGCACCGAAAAGCCCCCAGGACCTGGGGGGCCCTCTCTGATTTTCAAGCTATCGCTACAAGGGTTGAGGGTTTAGGGTTGAGGGTTAAACAAAAAGAGTTTAGGGTTTACGGTTTAGGGTTTAGAGTGTAGGGTTTAAGGTTTAGGGTTTAGGGTTAACCAAAAAGAGTTTAGGGTTTAGGGTTTAGGGTTGAGGGTTGAGGGTTAAACAAAAAGAGTTTAGGGTTTAGGATTTAGGGTTGAGGGTGAAAACAAAAAGAGCAGAGTAGCAGCGCAGGACAAGAAAGGGCTTTAGGGTCTCGGATAGCCCGTCTAAGGTATATTCCCTGCTGTGGCGTTCATCGATGTGAAGTAGGGTATATATTTCTGTTTTTGGTGAGTGTATATAGGCTCCTTTTTAATATTGGTGAGTGTATGTACCGGGTGTCCTTTTGGGGGTACAAGAAATATATACCCTACTTCATGTCATGAATCTGGGGTCTCCCAGAAAGTAGGCCTCCTAAGTACACCCTTAGCGGACCCAACGACTCAAAGCCCAGGTAGCGACAGAACTGGTGTGAGACTTACTTAAGCATCCCCAAACCCATAAACCTTAAACCCTAAACCCTAAACCCCAAACCCATAAACCTTAAACCCTAAACCCTAAACCCTAAACCGTAAACCCTAAACCCTGAACCCTAAACCCTAAACCCGAAACTCCTGAAGCCTAAGCCCTTGTTTGCCACGGCAGCAATGAAGGATGAACGTTTGGCCTCTTTGGTGTAGCAACCACATGTCGGAAGCCCCAAACAAGATCCCGAACATGGACACAACGCCAGCCTAAACCCTAAACCCTAACCCTAAACCCTAAACCCTAAACCCTAAACCCTAAACCCTAAACCCTAAACCCTAAACCCTAAACCCTAAACCCTAAACCCTAAACCCTAAACCCTAAACCCTAAACCCTAACCCGAAACCCTAAACCTAGGCTTAAGAAGCTTCAACCTTTTGAGCTGCGGGTTCCCTAAACAGTAAACTGCTGTGTGCCTGGCTGGGACCAAATGATTCCCCTGATTTTTTCTTTTTGTTGGTTTAGGGTTTAGGGTTTAGGGTTTAGGGTTTAGGGTTTAGGGTTTAGGGTTTAGGGTCTAGGGTCTAGGGTCTAGGGTCTAGGGTCTAGGGTTTAGGGTGGGGGGGTGTCATACACCCTGTTCTACAAGAATCCCGGTTCCAAGGCGCCGAACCCAGAAAAAACGAAACTTGCTGGCGTTGGGGTTCATGTAGTCAGGGGTAAGGAGGCAGGGTTTCTGATGCCAGCAAGCGTCCAGCACGGCTCTGAGCCCATTCTGAATCATGGCGGCTGCAGAGGTTCGCCGCCAGGCCAGCGTATGGAAGAAGCTCTTAAGTGCTTCAGTTTTTGTTTTTTAAACCTTCAGCCCTAAGCCCTTAAACCACGACTGGCCGTGTATGAATCTACGCAGACATGCAGGGATGCAGGGGGTCGAACTTGGTAGCCAAGTAACCAGATTGTAATAAAGGCTGCCCTGTTTAGCGTAGGTGACGTTAAAAGCCCCCACGAAAGGCAAAAGGGCACCACGGGCTACCATAGTCGAGGGCAAGACCAGCATGTGCACGTAGCTAGTGGCATTTCAGTGCCCATGGCGGCTTATGGGTGTTGGGTTTAGGGTTTAGGGTTTAGGGTTTAGGGGTTGGGCTACAGGCTCAGGGTTTGGGGGGCTACTTTCATGTGCCCATGTAAAAGATAGGCTTCTGTTGGCCTAGCGGCCTTTCTTCGTTCAGAACTGAGCCCGAGCATTTCCAGTTCGGTGGCACTTGCGCCTAAACCCTAAACCCTAAAATCCGAAATTACTCGAGAGTATCAGCTTGGGACCTGTAGGGCATTTAGGCAAGCTTGGCCCATGTCACTGCGGATCTGGGAAGGGTTGCTAGGTGTAAACTTCGGGACTTGGGGTTTAGGGGCTCAGGGTTTAGGGCAGGCTTGGGGAAAGTTTAGAAAAGGCTGGACCATAGGGTCCTTATGAGACTGCTCGAGGCTTTAGGACTTTAGGGCTTTTAGGTTTAGAGACCAGGCCTTCTCAAGTTTAGTGAGCAGACATGAGGGTTCAGATTCCGGAAACCCCCAAATGCTCAACTCCCGACCTTTTGCCTTGGGGCAGTGCTCAAACTTTGGTTCGAGGATGGATGTTTAGGGTTTAGGGTTTAGGGTTTAGGGTTTAGGGTTTAGGGTCTAGGGCTTAGGGCTTAGGGTTTAGGGTTTATGGGGTCTACAGTTTTGGTAGCTGGGTTGTTTGGTTGGTTGAAGGGCACTGGGTTTAAGGTTAACATCATCCCGGAAGTCCAAGGACCTAAGCCCTAGCTAGGGCTTAGGGTTTAGGGCTTAGCGCCCTTCGCGCCGAACTCGCATACCCGAAAAAACATAGCTGTTCCCAAAAACGCTTTAGGGTTTAGGGATACTTCTGGAGAGCAAGTCAACGTGCTTACCTACGTACCCTATGGCCACAAGAGCCGCGACTGGAGGCCAGGATTCCCTCAGCCCTAAAACCCTCTCCCCTAAACTATAAACCCCAAACCCTAAATCCTAAATCCTAAACCCTAAAACCCTAAACCCTCAACCCTAAACCCTCAGCCCCAAACCCTAGTCCCTAAAATCCTAAACCCTAAACCCTCAGCCCTAAACCCTAGTCACCAAAATCTTAAACCCTAAACCCCAAACCCTAAACCCCAAATCCTAGTTCCCAAAATCGTAAAACCTAAGCCCTAGCCCCTATTACCCTAAAGCCCTAAAACCCTAAATCCTAAACTCTAAACCCTAAACCCTAAAACCTAAAACCCCTAAACCCTAAACCCTAGTCCCTAAAGGCCTAAACGGAGGGCGCCCAGGTCCTGCTCCTTTGGATCGGTCGCAGACAGCTTCAGCATTTCCTCGGGGCACCCTAAGCCCTAAGCCCTAAACTCTAAACCCTAGCCCTAAACCCTAAACCCTAAACCCAAAACCCTAAACCCCAGCTTTAAACCCTAAAACCCTAAACCCTGAAACCTGAACTGCTAAGCCCTGGACCCTAAACCCCCTGAACCCTGCACACCCGAAACCCTGAAATCCGACGAAGGGGCGTAGAAGCGCCTCTTCGGCCAGCCAGCAATGTCCAAAACCTCCGGGTTTTGGGTTAGGGGCTTAGGTTCAGGTTTAGGGGCTAGGGTTTAGGGTTAAGGGCTTAAGGTTCAGGGTGCCGGGTTTAGGGTTTAGGGTTTAGGGTTTAGGGTTTAGGGTTTAGGGTTTAGGGTTTAGTTCAGGGTGTGGGGTGTGGGGCTTTACGGCTTGGAGCTCGTGGCTTCGGGATTCTGGTTTACAGTTTGGGCATTTTTGGAGTTGGGGCGTGGCGTTTGTCGTAGGGTGTAGGGAGACGGGGGTTTATGGCTTTGGGCTTTAAGGTTCTAGGGCTTTAGGATCACGTTAGGGAAGCCCGGTAAGGCCTACTCAACCCAAGAAGAAAGCATCCACCCTTGAAGACTATTAATTAGCTCAATCCCCTACCCCCTAAACCTGCTAAACCTTGGGATGTTCCCCTTATTCTAACAGTCCTTAATGGGGATTATGGTTTATACTACCCCCTATTACAATCCCTCTTAAGGACTGCAGGGAGAATTTCCCCGCCTAAACACCCCAAAACCCTAAACCCCAAACCCCAAACCCTCAACCCTAAACCCTAAACCCTTAAACCCCAGACCCCAAACCCTAAACCCCAAACCCTAAACCCTAAACCCCAAACCCCAAACCCTAAACCCCAAACCCTCAACCCTAAGCCCTGGCACCCCCAAGTCTCCTAGGAAATTGCTTCGCGACGTGCTCCCATTCTTTTCAACAAGGTCAAGAATTCCCTTCATGAATGACACCGAGACCCTGGTCTCAAATTAGGGTGTAGGGTTTAGGGTTTAGGGTTTAGGGGTAGAACCACTAAACCCAAACCCCAACCAAACTTCAACAAAGATGCCTTCAAGACTGACGCCGAGACCCTAAGCCTGAAAACTTCGAAACCGCGTAATCCACGAAACCCCAAGCGCTAACCATCAACTTCAAAAACAAATGTCTTCGGGCAGTGTTCTCACGCCTGTGGTTGTTCTCACTCAGTCCATTTATGGGGTTCCTTTCTAGATCAGTCTACTGTATTCCGCTGTATATGTATGAAGGTACCCTGGAGAGGCCCCGAACCTCAAACCCCTAAAGCGCAAAACCCTAAACCCTAAACCCTAAACCCTAAACCCTAAACCCTAAACCCTAAACCCTAAACCCTAAACCCTAAACGCCACACCCTAAAACCACAAAGCCCCTCTCTGATCGACAGAGGCCTCGGTCAGCAAGGTCCTGGCCTTGAAAGCGTTAGGGTTTAGGGTTTAGGGTTTAGGGTTTAGGGTTTAGGGTTTAGGGTTTAGGGTTCAGGGTTTAGGGCTGGGATGAACAGATGAGCTCTTAGATGCTAGTCTGATACCCCTCGCCAACGCACGCTGATCTGCAGTTGCATCAGGCAAAATGGCTTGGTGTATCTCCGGAATTGACTCGCTCGCTCGAACGTGCTTTCGTTGATCCCAGTCCAAAGCCGCAGACCTATACCTTAAAAGCCCGAAGCCCTAAAAAAAGGAAGCCGTAGAGCATGCGTTAAACACCCTGAACCCTAAACCCGTAGGCCTATTCACCTTACACCCTGCTACCCGCCGACGCACAAGTATCACAATCGGCCCACGCCTTAATTCAACATAAACCTGGAGGCCTAAACCCTAATCCCTAACCACATTAACTAAGGAACAGCGGCTATAAGGGTATATGGGGCCACATACCCTTGAATTGGAAGTGTTCCCGTGGTAACTCACTCCCTCTAGGGATACACAGTCTAATTCAAATCTTACCCAAAACCCAAACCCTGAGTTCAAAATCAAAAGCCCCATGGCGCAAAACCCCCCAAAAAACCAAGCCTCTCAGGGTTTAGCCCCCCAGACCCTTAACCCTCACTAAACTCGAACTCCACACCCTTAAGCCCTAAGCCCCGCCCCCTTGCAAAAAAGGTAAGCAAAACTAAACCATCCACCCTAAACCCTAAACCCGAAACCCTAAACCCTACACCCTAAGCCCTAAACCCTAACCCCTAAACCCAGTTTAACCCTAGACCCTAAACCCTAACTTGCAAGCTCGGGGCCGTGATCACTTCGGGAAGGGGAGCCGAACGATTGGAGTCGATGGGCTGGATGTGCAGGATCTCGTCACCTCATTGAAGGTTTAGGGTTTAGGGTTTAGGGTTTAGGGTTTAGGGTTTAGGGTTTAGGGTTTAGGGTTTAGGGGTTTAGGGGGGATTAGGGTTTAGGAGCTTAGGAGCTTCGGGGTTCAGGGTTTAGGGGGGCTTGGGGGACTTTCTCGAGGGCTTGGGGGGGTTTAGGAGGGCTTGGAGGTTTAGGGGGGCTTGGGGGCACTTGGGGGGTTTAGGGGGTTTAGCGGCTTCGGGGTTTAGGGGTTTCGGGGTTTGAGGTTCAGGGGTTCAGGGGTTCAGGGGTTGAGGGGTTGAGGGGTTCAGGGGTTGAGGGGTTTAGGGGTTTCAGGGTTTCGGGGTTTAGGCTGAGGCTTTCAGGGGTTTCGGGCTGAGGGCTAGTGCGTGAGGGTTAAGCCACCTAGCGCTTTAGGGCGTGGGGTTTCTAAGGGTAGCTGGATGGTCCTGTGGTATGGGCCCTTAAAGAGGGTACCCCTTATATGCTCCTTACATACTCAAACAAATGAAGGTTCAGGGGTTTAGGGGTTTAGGGGTTTAGGGGTTTAGGGTTTAGGGTTTAGGGTTTAGGGTTTAGGGTTAGGATTTAGGGTTTTTGGTTTAGGGTCCCATACATCAGAACCCTGCTGTAAAGGAGGTTAGTGACCACATTCAGTGCCCATGTGGGGGCTTCTGCATTGCAGCCGTCCAACCCTGCACTCTGAACCTGACACCCCAAACCCCAAACCCCAAATCTCAAACCCTAAACCCCAAACCCGAAACCCGAAACCCTAAGCCCTAAGCCCTAAACCCTAAACCCTAAACCCTACAAGAGCTGCGGAAGAGCCACCGTTGAGCTGCAAAGCCTTCAGGCAGATGTCGACCTGGCACTTGCGAGAGATTGTCTGGTCTCCGCGTCTTTGGGTTGCTTACGGAAGCCTCAACCCCAAACCCTCAAAGCCTCAAACACCTAAACCACGAACAGTTAACCCCAAACCCCAAACCCCAAACCCTAAACCCTAAACCCTAAACCCTAAACCCTAAACCCTAAACCCTAATTAAACCCTAAATTAAACCCTAAACCCTAAACCCTAAACCCTAAACCCTAAACCCTAAACCCTAAACCCTAAACCCTAAACCCTAAACCCTAAACCCTAAACCCTAAACCCTAGCCCTAAACCCTAAACCCTAAACCCTAAACCCCGAAACCCCACCATTCCTGAGGGCATGTCCCCACCTGCTGCGTGGAGTTCTTGGGCCACACGCCAAGGGAGTCGCCCTGATCGTAGGAGAGGCCGCTGCCTCAGGGATCAGGGATCAGAGGAGCTTGGGAGTTTAAACCCTAAAAACCCTAAACCCTAAACCCTAAACCCTAAACCCTATAACCTAAACCGCGGCCAGAATCCAGTTTGCGACCTGTACGGCCCAGGACACGATCCCGGACTTGCTTGCTGAGTCGGTCCCGATACCTGGATCGACTTTGCAAAGCTGATCAGATCTGGGGCCCCTGTCGTTAGGAGCTCCTGGTATTTTTTGAGCTCTTCATCTGTCAGCTTGCTCCGAAGAGATTTCCGGGTGGGCCGTGCAGGTGCTCTGCCAGTCCTGGGTGGAGTCATCGATGTTCTTCACGCCAGGTGTCGCCAGGGTGGGAGACCTTGGTGCAAAAATCCTCGTTGCGGCCTTGAGCAAGACCAATTCGTCCTGCACGTCGTCTCATGAGCGTCCGTCAGTGATGCGGATTCTGTTCCCGAACTCATCCCGGGAACCAAGTCTGGGGTATTTGGGGGTGTTTTGGGCTTTGGAGGTTTAGGGTGGTGGGGCTTTGGGGCCTGGTGTGGGCTTTTGGGGATTCAGGGGCTATAGGGTTTACGAAGGAGACTGGCTGTGATTTCAGGGTTTCGGGTGTGGGGTTTCAGGGTTTGGGGATTTCGTGACCAGGGTCTAGGGTTTGGGGCTTAGGCCATCTTTCTCCGGCTTCTGTGTACTTGCCTTTCCTTCCCTAAAATCCTAAACCCTGAACCAACCCTAAACCCTGCAGCCCGAAACCCGAAACCCGAAACCCGAAACCCGAAGCCAGCAACCCGAAACCCTGAAACCCTACACCCGAAACCCTAAAAACCCAAACCCCAAAACCCAAAACCCAAAACCCCAAAACCCTAAACCCTGCAGCCCTAAACCCACAAAAAAAAACCGAAACCCTGAAGCCTAAAACCCCTAAACCCTAGACCCGAAGCCCTAAGCCCTAAACCCTAAACCCTAAACACACTGGAAGCCTTCCAGGTTGAACTCGAAGTGGTCGATGGCGCGCTCGTAGCCCTCGGGAACGGTCGACCTTCTCGCCGCATAGGTTTAGGGTTTAGGGTTTGTAGGGTTCAGAGTTTAGGGGTTAGGGGTTTGGGGCTTGCAGTTTCGGGTCAAAGGGTTTGGGGTCTACCATAAACCCTAGAACCCTAAACCCTAAGCCCTAGTTTTTAGGGTTTAAACCTGACTGTCTTGTGGCTTACACATACCCTGATGTCTCCCCACGTCGTTTAGGCCCTATTTACATGGCTTCGAGTTTCAGGCTGAGGGATGGGAGCTTAGTTTGGGCTTTTTCGGGCTTTAGGATTTAGAAGACATAAGGATTCAAGGTTAAAGGGTGTAGGGGTTAGGGCTCAAAAGACATAAGGGCATAGGGCTTAGGAATGTTTAGAAGAAATAAGGGTTTAAGGGTTTGAGGGCTGGGAGGGAGGCGCAGGGCGTGCCTGCTTGCTGCCAGTTCGCCTTGTGGTGCTTGGTTTATAAACAGAGATTAACTTACTTAACGCGTGCTTTAGTGTCAGTCCCCTAAACCCGAAACCCTAACCCCTAAACCCTAAACCCAAAACCCCAAAACCCCAAACCCCAGCCTCTTCACCGTCATGGACACGGCCTTGGAACCGTGTGGCACGAAGGGCTCGGAGGCCATCTTGGCCTGACAGCAGGACGGGTGTTTAGGGCTTAGGGTTTGTTTAGGGTTTAACCCCTTCCCCCTAATACTAAATCCCTCCCCCCCCTCCCTAATTCTGAAATTTGCCTGGGCCCGAAAAATATTTAAGATTTGGGGGGGGGGGGGGGTCTAGATCCTAAAACCAGAATTCCGAAACCTAATAATTTAACCCTCTAAGCCCTGAGCCCTGGATCCTAACCCTGGAACCCTAATGGCTCAACTCAAGGGCGAAGGCCCTGAACCCCTCCCCCCCTAATTCTCAAACAGGTTTAGTATTGGGCTGGGTGCCGGCAGGGTCCGGGAAAAATATATTTAAAATTGGGGGTGGGGGGGGGGGGGGGGTAGCATTAGGGGGAAGCGACTAGGTGGTTTAGGGCTTAGAGTTTAGGGGGGGCTGTGACTGGGAGGCCCCAGCAGAGTAGACAGGGTTGAGGGTTTAGGGTTTCGCCAAGAGAAGCTGCGAGCTGGCCCCGCAGCGTCGCGTCGGGGCTCTTCTTTTGGGGCTTTTGGACTCAAAGGCTCTAGTCTATAAGGTTCCTAAACCCGAAAGGCTAAAGGGCCTAAGCCCTAATCCGATGTGTAAGGGTTACAGGCTTTAGGATGGTTTCTGCTCAGGAGGTGGTCTCTGCTTGGTGGTATTCGGGGAGCAGGTGTTGAGGGTTTCGGAAGGTTGGGACTTGGTGGGGTTGGGGGGTTTAGGGGCGTTGAGGTTGGCTCTCAACCCTCAACCCTAAACCGCCCCTAAACCCGAAACCCACACGCCGTCCCCAAGGGTTTCGGGTCTAGGGGGTGCCCTAAGGCTCCAAAGACTTTTTGGGGCCAAAGGCCCTATTATCAAAGGTTTTTGGGCTATTTTGAGCCTAAGGGTTAGGGTTTAGGGTTTAAGGCAAGCCCTAGACCCTGATAAAGAACTTTTTTCAATCACGAAGCCACAGGCCCAAGCCACGTGCCTTGGGATCCTCGGCCGGCAGGATTTCCACCAGGTGCGATGGCGGGCTCAACTCCTGCAACGTGCTGAGCTCTTGGGTTTAGGGTTTAGGGTTTTAGGGTGTAGGGTTTAGGGTTCAGAGGGGAAAGGGGCTTCAGGGTTCACGAGGGTTGAATAGAAAGTACGGTTTAATGTTTAGTAGCCCCCTAATCCTTATACAATCCTTCTGAAGCCATAAACATTTAACTATTTGATGTATAGGGCCGGCCCCCAAATGGTATTCATGAGGGTTCAAACCCAAACCCCAAACCCGTGCTGAAGCTTGTGCTTCTCCCCACATCCCTTTCCTGAACCCTGAGCCCGCGTTCTCCCACCCTTCCCAGCTGCCCCTAAACCCTAAACCCCTCCCCGCCCTAAACCCACAAAAGCACATAAACACCACAAGGCCTGCGTCTTATGAGAAGCTGTAGACCCCGCGAAGTCGAAAAAAGCAAGCCTGAACCCTAGTTTAGCAGCCCCTCCGTCAACCTTTCAGAGTCCGCAGCCCCCCCCCCCCCCCCCAAAAGCTCAGCCCTCAACATAGCAAAAAAGCCCCGAAAAACCCGGGTCTCAAAAAGCCCTCGCACCCCAAAAGACGCCTCAAAACCCAAACCCCAGACCACCTATATGAAGCCTGAACCGCGAGCCCTCAAACAACAGAACTCAACAGACCCCTCAAAGCCCAAAAGCATGGCCGTCTGTCAGGCTTCCTACGGGGGTGGGGCAAGCCGCCAAACCCAAGCTCTCACTCCATTGCCATAGCTTTACGAAAACAAAACGCTTGCAAAACCTGCGTGCACGGCACGCCCACGACATGTGGAAGAACCCATCCGTCGGGCTCACGTCCGCAGACGCAACCAGCACCCTGACCTGCTTGGCCTGAGGCAGCGGTCTCAAGATCACCAGCCTCTCTATGGTGGCAGTCTCCTCACAATCTGGTGCCAGAGCCAACGCCCAGGCGTCGACGCCAAGCTGGGCTGGCGTCTTCCATCTTACCAGGAGTACAGACTGTTGTATACTTACCGGCCCAAAACCCAAGGAAATAAAAGTTGAAACTTTCAGAATAAACTACCTTATAAGAAGCCCAAAAGTTGAAAAGTTGGGTTTTGAACCAGTAAGTATGTACACCAAGGCAGAAGATTTTGCCGTGCAGAAATAAATTGCCGGGACCTCTGGCCTCTCAGCCTTGGGCCCCCAAGCACCGCAACCCTAAGCCCTAAAACCCTGAACTCTAGGCTCTTAGCTGGGGCAGGTTTGGGGGCCCAACAAAATTCAATTCTGGCTTTATAAGAAGTATATAAGGATTAGGGGGCGCGCCCTGTACACTCCCCTAAACCGTGAACCCTAAACCCGAAACTATGAACTCTAAACCCTAAACCCCTAAACCCTCAACCCTAAACCCTCAACCAACAGAATTCAAAAGAATGCTCGCCTGAGGAGGCTCAGGGGCTTCGATGCTGTCAAAGAAGTCGGGGCTCCATTCCTCAGGGGGGGGGGGGGTGGGTTTAGGGTTTAGGGTTTAGGGTTTAGGGTTTAGGGTTTAGGGTTTAGGGTTTAGGGTTTAGGGTTTAGGGTTTAGGGTTTAGGGTTTAGGTTAGGGTTTAGGGTTTAGGGTTTAGGGTTTAGGGTTTAGGGTTTAGGGTTTAGGGTTTAGGGTTTAGGGTTTAGGGTTTAGGGTTTAGGGTTTTGAGCCAGACAGGGCTTCACAAGGGACATTTCGGGGGTTGATGGGCATGGGACTGCAGCATAGCACAACTCGTTCGGTGGTCCTTCCCTGCGGAATGCCTGATCCCCAACCCTGAATCCTGATCCCGAAATCCCAAACCCGAAACACCACACTTGGCATCTTCCCCCCTATACTAACGGTCCTTAATAGGGATAAACACAAGGGGTATGATAATCCCTATTACAGACTGCTAGTACAAGGGGAACATCCGAACCCCAAACCCAACTAAACCCTCTGTGGACTCCAACCCCTCAACCCCCTAACCCCTCAAACCCTAAACCCTAAACCCTAAACACTAAACCCAAAACCCTAATCCCTAAAGGCACCTAAGCCCTCCCCCAAAGGGCCTCGAGCTCGGTATCGAAGCGTGCCTGGGTGTTGGAGAAGGGCTCTTAGGGCTTTTAGGGTTTAGGGTTTAGGCTTTAGGTTTTTGTTTAAGGCTTCTAGGGTGCTTTCTTGGGGCTTCTAGGCTTCTTAGGTATTTTAATCTAGGGCGTTGCAGGGTTTTAATAAGGCTTTTTAGGGCTTTTAGGGTTGCTAAGGGCTTTTAGGGCTTGTTCGGGCTTTGCAGGGTTCTTCGGCTGTTTAGAGCGTTTAGGGTTTTAAGGGCTTCTTAGTGCTTTGAGCTTCTTATGGCTTCGTAGGGTTTTTGGTGTTCAGGGTCATCAGGGTTTCGGGGCTCAAACGTCTAAAGTGCCCTCCCCTCCCCCCCCCCCCCCCCCCTCAAAGGAACAGAGGGGGTTGGGAATACATTTAAGCCCAAGCACGTCTAAACACCCTGAATAACCCTAAACCCTACTAAGCCCACCCCCAAAATACCCACAAACGAAAACCTAAACCCTAAACCCACCCCAAAGGAACCCAAAACCCTGAACCCACACCCCAAGGAAAACCGACAAAGACCCCCAAGAAAACCCTAAAAACATCCTGAACAGTACCTAAACCCTAAACCCTAAACCCTAAACCCTAAACCCTAAACCCTAGACCACACGTTCGAGCAGCACAAAAAGATGTCCTGCCAGGTTGCCGGGTGCTGGTCGTCTCCCATTCCGAGCCTGGGCAGGGGTTTAAGGGGTTGGGTTTAGGGTATAGGCAGAGTGTGTATCTAAACATATATATATATACTTTTTGTATCTAAACATATACATATATATATATATATATGTATATATACTTTTTTTAGTTATGTTTGTCTATTTATAAAAATCTAGATAGTCATTTGTTATTCAAGGCTTAGGGGAGCAACATTCTAACACCTGAGCAGAAACATCACCTACCCGAAGCCCCAAACCGCAAACATCTCTAAGCAAACCTAAACCCTAAACCCTCTGAACCCTAAACCCTAAACCGAAAAGCCTAAACCCTAAACCCTAACCCCCCCCCCCCCAAAAAAAAAAAAAAAAAGTCTGCAGAACAAAAATGCTGCCCAAGCTGCTGCTGCACACGCTCGGCGCCCAGTTTCTCGAAGGCCGCGTCGATCTTCCGGGCGGCCTCCACGCCGAGGGAGCACTTGGAGGTTCAGGGTTTAGGGTTTAGGGTTTAGGGTTTAGGGTTTAGGGTTTAGGGTTTAGGGTTTAGGGTTACCCCGAAAGACTGGCAGATCCAGACCTCTAAGCAGTAGGGTTTAGGGTTTAGGGTTGTTGCGTGTACCCGGGTTTAGGGTTTAGGGTTTAGGGTTTAGGGTTTAGGGTTTAGGGTTTATCTGAATCTCGCCTCGTTGAAGAAGACGTAGGAGGAATCGCCCAGGCCGAAAACAGCAAACTTGGTGTCCTCGCAACATTCTCAGTTGGTTTCTAGGTCCGAGGTCCTAGGTCCTAGGGTTTAGGGTTTGGGGTATGGTGTCCTCGCAACATTTTCAGCTGGTTATTAGGTAGGGTGCAGAGAACGTTTAGTTAAGATTTTTTGCAAGCCCAAACTGGCCCTCCTACAGCAATCCGTTCCTTTACTTCCGTTCAAAAATGGCGGTATTTGGGCATTTTCCAAAATAGGGGGGGTACGCCTTTCATACCCTAAATAGACTAGAATCCCCTTAAAGGCCCCCGCCACCCCCCCCCCCCCCCCAAACCCTAAACCCTAAACCCTAAACCCCAAACCCTAAACCCTAAACCCCCCTCCATCTGTCCTTGAGGTAGTCCGCCGGTGCGGTCTCCAAGAAGGTCTCCATGTCCTGCAGGGTTTAGGGTTTAGGGTTTTAGGGGTTCGGGTTTCGGGTTTAGGGTTTTGAGCCACCGGGGAAGGGGGGGGGGGGGGGTTGTGGATGGGCGTGGAGGGGAAGCTGTGTAGGGCCTTATTTTGGTTGTATATAGTTTGTTCTGACACAACAATACGATAGAATAAGAGGAGATGCAACATCAACACATAACAGAGCCTGGGCTCCACAACTTGAACCGGAATGAGGGTTCACCGCCCAGCACCAGTCGAAGGTGTAGGGAAGCCCAACCATACCCCCCACCCGCCTTCAGGTGTTGACTAGCTGCATCTCGTCACGGCCGCTTGTTTGGGATCCCCGGCAACATACAACTTCTAGGTTCGGGCCGTTTTTTTACGTTTTTTTAGGAACCTAGAACCCCCCCCCCCCAAAAAAAAAAAAAAAAAAAAAAAAAACTAGAAAAAAAAACCCAGAGGAATATCTAGCTAGACTTACCGCCTCGCCGCATCAAGGCCATGGCCCTGCGGGCCCTGCAAAAACTATGTCCTTTATGGCCGTATAACCATAAGGAATATACAAGGATTGGGGGGGGGGGGGTAACCCTAAGCCCTAAACCCAAAACCCTAAACCCTAAACCCTAAACCCCTAAACCCTAAACCCTAAACCCTGTACAAAAAGTCAAACACCGTTTTCAAACCAACCCCTGCATATTGGTCCTGCCAGAACTTCACCGCCGACTTGGGCATCTCACCTCAAAAAATGTGTCCAAACGTTTAGGGTTTAGGGTTCAGGGTTCAGGGTTTAGGGCGAGCTCGGTGGTTGATGACATGCATGGTTTTTTCGGGTCTAGGCTTTAGGGTTTGCAGCTTTAGTTGGGGTTTAGGGGCTACTGTAGGGCTTTTTTGGTTGTTATAGGGGTTTAGGGTCAGGGGGGGGGGGGGGGGGGTAGCTAACCTCTTGTTGAAAGTTCTGGCGACGACGAATTCGGGCTTCAGATGAACATTTGTGGCTTAAAGCTTGCAATGGTGCGCCACCTTCAGACAGACATGCATCTTGCACCAATCCCTGCACCGCCGTGCTTACTGCAACATGGCACATGGTCAGGCAAACTTGGCAAACACATCAGCGTCGAAACACATGGCCTACCCACGAACGTTTACAATTCCCAATGGGCCCATGCACCTATAGTATATACTTGGGCCTTAAAGGGATTCCCATATACTACCTTTAGGGCCCAAACCCGAAACCCGAAACCCTAAACCCAAAACCCTAAACCCTATCATGGATTCTGAGGGGGTCCTACTATAGGGGCACCTACGGACCCTTGGGGATTGAGGGCCTTGGCCAGCAGTGGCAACAACGGCCAGGATCTTCGACTCCTGGCAGGGTTTAGGGCTTAGGGCCAGGGTTTAGTGCTAGGGTTTAGGGATTTGGGATTAGGGATTAGGGCTTAGGGTTTAGGTTTAGCGTTTGAGTTCTAAGTCCAATTCTCGTGGACGGCTGAACCCTAAACCCAAACCATATACCCTAAACCTCTCTACGCAACCCTAAACCCTAAACCCCAAATTCAAACCCTCTCCCCTAAACCCGAAACAATAATCAACCTGGCTTTAGGTTTTCTAGTTGTAGGGCGCCGGCACCCCGTCCTCGGGGAGATCGCTGAGGGAGACGTCGTTGAAGGAGAGGCATTTAGCCTTCATGCCTGCTTTAGGGTTTAGTGTATGGGGTTTAGG
>CAJNDS010001580.1:479723-507223 GCA_905221605.1 Symbiodinium natans
AAAGGAGTCCGTAAACAGAAGGGTGAGCTAAGACTTCTGAAGTCACTGATCCAAACCCTAATCTCTACATTTGTAGGCCCTAGGAGGTTTAGGGCTTAGGGTCTGGCCCTAAACCCTAAACCCTGAAGGTTTAGGGTTTTTAGGGTTTTGGGTTTTTAGGGTTTAGGGTTTAGGGTTTAGGGTTTAGGGTTTAGGGTTTAGGGTTTAGGGTTTAGGGTTTAGGGTTTAGGGTTTAGGGCTAGCCCAGGCGCTCGTCCTTCATGGCGCTCTGGAGGAGTTTGGCATGCTCGGGCGCAGTGCGCTGCAGGGAGGTGAAGCGGTTCCTGGAGGCTGAGGGCGTCCTACTACGGTTTGAGTTTAGGGTTTAGGGTTTAGGGTTTAGGGTTTGGGGTTTAGGGTTTGGGGTTTAGGGTTTTAGGGTTTAGGGTTTAAAGGGGGGGATCAGGGTTCAGGGATTGTCGGCGGCTTTGGTCTGGGGCTTACGGTTTAGGGTATTTAGGGTGTAGGGATTAGGATGTGGGTCCTCGGGCTTGAAGCTGGGGGCTTAGGGCTGAGGGGTTTCAGAAGGGGTACCCTAAACCCTAAACCCTAAACCCTAAACCCTAAACCCTAAACCCTAAACCCTAAACCCTACAGACTTAGGGTTCAGGGTTTTCAGGCCTTCGAGCCCCCTGGCTTCCAAAAAAGCGTTCGCTTGGTGGTGTTCAGGGTGGCTTCCCTAAACCCTAAACCCTAAACCCTAAACCCTAAACCCTAAACCCGAAACCCTAACTCCCTAAGGCAAAAGCTCCAACCCTACATGCCCGAATCCACAAGCCCTAAAATTCCCCCAAGCTCGAAACCCTGAACCCTAAAACCGAAATTCCGGTTCAAGGCGGGAACTCAGCCACTGCGTTTTTGGGGTTTTACTGCAGTGACTTCCCGCCTCCACAAAAGAAAAACAATCTAAAAGCCTTCAAGTCCCATATCTCGTGCTGAGACGCGATATTTGTGCTATATTTAAGAGATAAGTACCAAACTACATTTTGCGAGGGTATACGAAGCGTACGTTCCTTTTGCAAACCTTCCACGCTGAATCATCGGTGCTTCTGCCTAAGCAATGACGAAAAGTCAGGCCATTGGCCTAGCTAACTCGGGCCATGTTCTTGAAGTCAACCATTGTGATATTTTCACGACCGAAGCATTTCGGCGACTGCGTCTTCAACAAGTTTCGCGTCTGCTGCTCGTTCAAAGAGCTGTCCCGAGAGTGCGTTCTGTGAAGAGACTTCCCATCTTGGGTTGTGTAGTGTTATCCAGACCATGTGTTAACAGGGTCTCAAGGTGCGATGGCTAAACAAGGTGAGGGAGTTAGTACTAAATTACCTGTCCAGCCGTGGAGACCTTAGCTGCCCAAGAGTCCGTCCATGAAGAGCACACGTTAATAACATTGTTTTACGGGTGAGTGAAACGCACGGCGTACAATATATAATATCATAACGTAGTGCATTCATGAGGTTGTTTCGTTCATGTGTTCACACCCCTAATAATCATAGTACTTTGAAGGGACCGCATGAATATTGCTATAATGTGGCCCCTTAACATTAATATTATTACAGGGATAAATATACAGACTTTCCTTAGGACTTTCTCCTCTATTCAGTTCACCCACGACATGAAGATACTAATCATAGATCCGTGAATGACATGAACGGGGAAAAGTACAGCTTCTTTCTATGGACAAAAGACGTCTTTCACCCTGTCATTTCTTTAAGAATGGCATTATTAACCCAATCCTTCAGAATCAACTTAGTCTTACATTTGCGTAAAAGCCCTTAATCTATTTCTGATTTTGGGGGGGTTGTCCTGTTTCTGAAGCTCTATTATTTGTATCCTTGTTTTGGACATCGTTGTATTTATTATCTTGTCCAACTTTAGGGATGTGGCCTGGAGAAGCTTTGTGAATTAACTTATGCTAATACACTTATTTTATGTAATGCTGCTATATCTTTAGGAAGTGCTTTTGTTAATTTAGGAATTTCCTCACAATATACTATTTTCTTCACTTTGTGGTCATTCTATTTATCTTATCTTTTTATTAGTTTGTGGATTAAAGAATTTCGTATTACGTTAATGATTCACTTTATACTCGTAGGTGTTTCTTTCTGTTTTCTTACAGCATTACATTTGTTTCTTCTAATTCTTGGTATTTGCTTCGTTTTACTATCTTGCTTTTCGCATTCACGCCTTGCCTAGCTCCAGATTTGGCCCGGCACGTGTGCGCATGCTTCAACAAACGTGAGAGTGCTGTATTGGTTTTTTTGGTCGGCTGCATAACTTCCCATGGTGTGCACAGGTGGAGTACAACAAAACTCTAATCCTAGTAAGCAAGGCTCATAGAAACTAATAAACAAACACCCATTCCCAAAAATAATGCAAAACAACAAAAGCCTAAACATGCAGGACTCGTGGGAAACTAGGACACCGAAACCAAAAAAATCAGACACAAAAACCAATTCCCCAAAACCAAAAAAACCAATACCAAAAAAATCAAAAATACCAAAACAACCAATTTTCCGGGACTTTTGATTCGTAAGCTTTATTTCCACAGCTTTCACAGAGTCCCGGAAAATTGGTTTTTTTGATTCTTTTGGTTTTTTTGGTATTGGTTTTTTTGGTTTTGTGGAAATTGGTTTTCTGGGCTTTCTGTGTTGATTTGGTTGGTTGTCGGTGTTCCTGTTCTCCCAAAAGTCTTGCAAAATTCATATTTTTGGGGTTTTGCCTATTGTTTCACATGGTTTCTGCGGTTTCAGCAATTCTGGCCTGATTGCTAAACCTCAAAAACGCAGCGGCTGAGAAACCGCTTTGAACCGAAATTCCGATTATTCCCACAAGCCCAGAGCTCCAGAAACCCTCAGGCCACAAACCTCCAGACCCTGGAAGGTTCATGGATACAGGTTCATGGATACTTGTCACTCCAATTATAGCTGTGCTTATACTAAGGTCCCCTGAGCCCCCTGAGTAGCTTACAAGTAGTTATAAGTCCCCATGAGCCTCCTATAGTACCCGGAACCTTAGAAAAGCTTAGGGAGCTTTAGGAAGTATTGGGAGGGGGGGGGGGTATTAGGGAACCTTGGGTTACATGCCCCCGTTGAACCCCTCTCCCTTAAGAACCCTATAATCGGATGCCGCCCCGGCACTCGTTGCGCATCAGGGTGTCCATGGCATCGCTGGAGATGCGCTTGTTGTCAAGCTCGAAGCCGTTGAAGTCCGTGGACACCTTGCGGAGCTTCTTGGGCTAGGGCTGTTAGGGTTTAGGGTTGAGGGTTGAGGGTTTAGGGTTAGGGTTTAGGGTTTAGGGTTCAGGGTTTAGGGTTTGTTAGGGCCTTAGGCTGTACAAGTTTAGGTTTGGGAGATAGGAGAGATTGCCAACAACCTAGTTAAGCCCAAACCCTGAACCCAAAATTCCCGAATCCCTGAATCCAAAACCCGATAAAGGCTAGCATATCCACGACTTCTCTTTCTAGACCCTTTCTACCCATAAATTTCTCCATAGAACCACCAAGAACCTTCTCACCTCTGGGCCCAACTCTGAGGCCCGAGCCTAAACCCTCGGGCAGCCGCACCCGGCTACAGGCATGGCGCAAGAAAGACTGGAACTGCAAACACAGACTCTCTAATTAGTCCCATGCAGCCGGAGTACTCGCATCACCTGGCCTGCTAGGCCCTCCTTTTGCCGCTGGCGGTGCTTGCGGTGGTATTATAACCTGATGTGGCACGCTGCCTTTTGGGCAAGCATCGAGGACCGAGGAACATCCAGGTAACATTGGTGCTGGGATTCCAGACAACGTGTAGACCCCTTGCTGCAGCACCACACTGGCGGTTTTTGCTGGGCGGGTGGCGGCGGCCCTTCCACCACCAGCGGCGGTCTGTACATCCGCAATGGAACTCGAATTTAGGGATTTAGAGCTTTTGGTTTCGGGTTTAGGGTTTAGAGCTTAGGGTTCAGCAGCTTAGGCTGTTGCGGGTTTACCAGGAGCAAGACATGAACATCAAGAACCTAAAGCATGAGCAAACATCCAGCATTGAAAGCTGGCATATCCAACATGTCCACAAAAGGGCGGATTTACGCAACAAACCCTAAACCCTAAACCCTAAACCCTACACCCTAAACCCTAAACCCTAAACCGTGGCAGGCTGAGCGCCTTGTCCGGGTTGTAGCGGTACATCGGCCAGTAGCCGCTCTCGACTGCATTCACCTCGGAAGTATAGGGTTTCGTGTTTGGTTTCGAAGGTTTGGAGGTTACTGGTAACACCTTCGTAGGTGTTCAGTGTGGAGTCTTGATTCTCCAGGGTATGAAGCCCCCTCAGTGTCTGCAGGGTTTGGGCAAGAACAACGAAAGACACTGAGACTCAAATAGGTCCCCCCACCCCCTGCACCCCCCCCCCCCCCCCCCACCTCCCGCTCCCCCAACTCACGGAGGACCCCAAACCCTACAACCCTAGACTCGAAACCCAAAAACCCGAATCCCGAAGCCCTAAACCCCAAACCCTACAACCCAACCCTACAACCGCAAACCCTACAACCCAAACCCTACAACCCAAACCCTGAACCCTCGAAGGACCGATCAACTGCCTTGCTGCGGCGCCTGCTGCTGCACCCTAAACCCTAAAACCCTAAAACCCAAAAACCCAAAAACCCAAAAACCCTAAAACCCTCAAACCCTCAAACCCTCAACCCTAAAACCCTAAAACCCTAAAACCCTAAAACCCTAAAACCCTAAAACCCTAAAACCCTAAAACCCTAAAACCCTAAAACCCTAAAACCCTAAAACCCTAAAACCCTAAAACCCTGAACCCTAAACCCTAATGCCTAAAACCCAAGCCCTACAAAAAAAAAACCCAAAAAAGACCCTTTAAAACCTATAAAACCTTTTAAACCCAAGCACTAACTCCCCGCCTGCTGCTGCACCATGGCCTTGTCGCCTGCGCGGTGGCCCCAGTCAACGCAGGTGGCATAGGCAATCACAATGGACGGACCTGTGTAGGCTTTAGGGACTTTAGGGTTTAGGGTGTAGGGTGTAGGGTTTAGGGTTTAGGGTTCAGGGTTTAGTGTGCCTGTGCAGCAAGCTTTGTAGTTTAGCCCGATGCTTCCAGGGACCTAACAATTGAGTCCTGCAGGGTTCCGGTAACCTAACTGGTAGGTCCCTGGAAGTTTGAGGTTTGGGGTTTGGGGTTTCGGGCCTGAAGAACCCAAAACCTTCTTTTGGTAGGTCATTCCTAGAGAATCCGCGCATAGGATTCGTAGGTAACCTATATAAGAAGTAGGTTTGGGTTCTTAAGGCAGGGGTTTAGGGCCTACAGTGGGCTTAGGCTGTCGTAGGTTTTAGGTTCGGGTTAAAAAGAAGGGGCAGCTTTTGGGGTTGTCACTGAAACTCGACGGGCCCAAAAGTTCGGTTAGTGGCTTAGGTTACCTTTGATTTTTGCGAGTGAAAGGAGATCTGTGGGACGAGATCGCGAAGCCCGGAGACTCAGGGTTTAGGGTTTTAGGGCTCAGGGCTGCTCAGGAGAGTCTTTAGGGTTTTAGGGTTTAGGGTTTTAGGGTTTTAGGCTTAGGGGTGCTCAGGAGAGTCTTTAGGGTTTTAGGGTTTAGGGTTTAGGGTTTAAGGGCTTAGGGGTGCTCAGGAGAGTCTTTGTTGAGGGGATTCTGGCCGCCGGAAGCTTAGCAGATGCACGGGGGTTTGAGGCTGTAGGCGAGAAAAAAGTGCAGGCAATATCAGTGCCCCACTCGTCCTTGCAAAAGTCGATGACAAAAGCCGACGCATTGCATTGCTGCCAACGGAAATTTGCAAATTTACTGTCGACTCGAGGCGGCAGCCAGGCCCCTCGGACTGGGCTGGAAGGTCAGAGAAGGCATAGCCTCTCAAGCCCTGCATCCACCTGCAGACGCCACATGGCGCAAGCGACACCAGCAGCCTTGCTGTAAAGCTCCAGCACCACGTTCTCGTCTGGCTGAGCCAACTGACGACACTTCCCAGGGTCAGAGTCTGAGCCCCCCAAGAACCCGAACGGTTTCCCTTAACATACTCCTAAGACGGCCCTCATATTCTTTTAGGGACTTAGGGATCTTCAAAAATGACCACCTTAGCAGTCCAAGAGGTAGAGCCCCTTGATGGACCCTATAATGCCCTAAACCACCGCTAAGCGCTCGAAACCCCTGAGCCCCACCCCCCCCCCCCCTAAACCCTTCAACCAGTGAAGCCCTTCTTGTAACCCCCTTATCCCCTCCCCCCCTAGTAAAAGACCCCCCCCCGCCCCACCACCCCCGAATGCAGTATCAAGTACTCCCCAACAGTATAATTGAACTACAGTGGGAGTATTTACTATTAGGGGGTAGGGGGGTGGGGGGGTTAATCTTCGGTGAAAAAACTAGAATAGAGTTTTGGGGGGGTGATTATAGTATAAGTACAAAGGGACCACAAGGGAATATTGCCCTAAAGCCCAAACCCCAAACCCTAACCCCTAAACCCCCCCTCCCCCCCCAAAAAAAAACACAAAAGGAACAAGGGCTTAACCCCCCCCCAAAAAAAAAACAGAAGCGAGCCCCGGGCCGTTGTAAGCCTCGGCCTCCTTGAAGGCCTTCGCGGCGTGATCAGCTTTTAGGGTTTAGGGTTTAGGGCTTAGGGTTTAGGGTTTAGCGTTTAGGGCTTCGGGCTTAGGGTTTAGGGTAGCAAGGGTGAGAAGAGGCAAAGGGAAAAAAACAAACATGCTGGAGACAAGCCTGTACCTCAAGAACTTGGATGTGCCACCAAATGCAGCACGCCGAACACCCCCCCCCCCAAAAAAAAAAAAAAAAACACCTTATAATGTCTGCCTATAAACCCCTGAAAGGACTGGCCCCGACACCCGACTCCCGGCAACCCAAAAGCGTGCGTAAAAATCGGAGTGCCGAGGCCCCTCAACGTGCAACGTGCCTCGGCCTTAAACGCTAAACCTTTACAATCGTTAGGGTGTAGGATTCAGGGTTCAGCTTAGGGTTTAGAGGTTTAGGTTTCTCTAACCCCTAACCCTAAACCCCTTATGAGGACTTAGGGCTTTAGGGTACAGAATCCTCGAACCCGAAACCCTAAACCCTAACCCCAAACCTGCTGAAATTCGGGCCTTCACCGTCTGGTTCACATCGGCGGAGAGGGACACGGAGGCCACATAGGCATTCTCGTGCATCATGGCCTGAGAGTCCAAAGGCCCAGACCCTTGAGGTTTAGGGTTTAGGGTTTAGGGTTTAGGGTTTAGGGTTTCAGGGTTCCTAAGAATGACCTTAAGAACTAGAATAGGGTTTTGGGGCGTTATTGAAGTAGAATTTTATAGGGACCATAGGGGAGTTTAGGATTTAGGGCTTAGAGGTTCCTACGAATGATCCAATAGTAGTAAAAGCACCCAGATTCAAGGGGCCCCTACCCAGGCCTTTTGGGAGGATCCCAAAAAAATAGATATGGGGTCCCCTAAACCCTAAACCCTAAACCCTAAACCCTAAACCCTAATCCCCTCCAAAACTCGCCTCGGCCGGAAAAATAGTTAAAACTAGGGGAGGCCTAGACCCTAAAACCTGAAATCCGAAGCCTGAGAGGAGAAGGAGGGAGTTTCGGGTTTGGAGTTTGGGGTTCTGGCTTCAGTTAGGGTTTAGCCTTAATCCCTAAACCCGAATTAACCCTCTGAGCCTTTAGCCCTAAACCCTGACCCGAATTGAAAACCCTAGTGGCGCAACTCAAGGGCGGAGCCCAGCAACCCCCCCCCCTAATTTCTCAAACATGTTTGGTATTGGGCTGGGTGCCGGGAGGGGCCAAGAAAAAATAATATCTAAAATTAGGCGGGGTTTAGTATTAGGGGGATTCGATTAACCCCTAAACCCTAAACCCTACACCCTAAACCCTGAATCCTAAACCCTAAGCCCAAACCCAAATCCTTCTGCAAGAGGCGATGGCTCCGAGGTCCTTCTTCTTGATCTTGTTTCCTCCCGCGGCCATCTTCATCGTGGCGCCCTGGTGCGTTTTGCGGGTTTAGGGTTTAGGGTTTAGGGTTTAGGGTTTAGGGTTTAGGGGTTCGGGTCAGCTCTAAGGGTAGTTCCATGGTCCCTTAATATGGCCACTTACCTTCTTTAAAGGGTTCTGAAGTATGAGCCACTATGGGCCCCTGGGTGTTATAGGGTATACTATTATTATTATTATTACGATTATTACTATTATTATTATTATGTATATAGTGTTATAGGGATTATTATTATTATTATGATTATTATTCTTATATATAAGGGTAAGGGGTATACAAGGGGTCCGCATTTAATGGGCCCGTAATACTTGAGGAGTTTGCGGGGTTTGGATTTCAGGGCCCCATGGGCCCCGAATGCAGCTAGTACCCTTGCAACCCGAAAAGCCCTAGAGGGGCAGGACTAGCCCTAAACCCTAAACCCTGAACCCGCCTCATCTCTGGCCTTTACCCTAACAGTCAGGGTTTTCATGTGTTTTGAAGAAATTCCGGGAGAAACAGAAAAAGAGCCCAACAAAAAACCAGAAGAAGTACAACACAGCAAGACACTGCTTGATGCTAAGCGAACAAATATGCGCTGACCATCACGGAACAAAACATATCCCCCCAAAAACACGATAAGCTACCAAGACCCTAAACCCAAAACCCTCAACCCTAAACTCTGAAAAAACAAAGGCAAAAACCAAGGGCTGCTATCAGCTGCCTTGGGCGTGGCTTTGGAGATTTGCGCACCGGTGTTGCTGTAGCCCTCGGTGTCCAGCACCAAGATGTTCACGTTCTGGCCTGTTAGGGTTTAGGGTTTAGGGTTTAGGGTTTAGGGTATAGGGTTTAGGGTTTAGGATTTCGGGTTTAGGGTTAGGGTTTAGGGTTTGGGGTTTAGGGTGATAGAGTGTAGGGGGATCCCGAAGCTCCATAAACGCCTTTTAGGTGCGCTGAGACCCCATAACGCTGCAAGGCAAGGTCATGTAATTCCTAGGGACCTACATCCCCAGGGTTTAGGGTTTTAGGGTTTTAGGGTTTAGGGTTTAGGGTTTAGGGTTTAGGGCATAGGGTTTAGGGCTTAGGGCCCAGCAGTCACCACACCTTTGTTTACCACTAGCCTCGACCCTGAGAAGCACAGCCTGGTGCAATTTGCCACATCACTTTCAGGGGTGTAGGGTTTCAGGTTCCCCAGGAGTACACAGGGGGATGAAAGGCCAAACCCCAAACGCCCCTAAGAACCACAATCCATCCAAAACCCAGCAACGGGAGCTTCGGGAGCAGGGTTTAGGGTTTAGGGTTTGGGGTTTAGGGTGTAGGGTTTAGGGCTTCCTGTGCCTGTGGCAAGCACGTGGTCCAGGCCACCGAAGCCAATGTCGTAGGCCCAGCCATCGCCACCGATGATCCAATGGGAGGGGGCCACGAGCATGTCCTCATCTTTAGAACTTGGGTTTGGGGTTTAGGGTTTAGGGTTTAGGGTTTAGGGGTTAGGGATGGTCAGGGAAGTCGTAGGCAAGGGATCTTCGGGGCAAGCTTTCGTATCAACCCTCACATCCCAATTTTGGACTCTTAAGGCCTAAACTCCAAGCCTGGAATTTGGAGCGGGAAATTTCGAAAAGCAGCCGGGGGGGGGCAGTTCAGGACATGTAGGATGGGGAGAGGTTGGAAAGATGCCACGAGGCCCTACCACCCCATCGCAGAGCCCAGGGAGCTTCTGACACCCAGATCTTCCAAGATCCCTTCGTGGAGCCCATCGTCTTGTTTTGTTGAAAAAAACTTAGTTGTCCAGTACCTAGGGGGTTTAAAGGTTAACCTTTGGGAATATAAGGGGAATATATTAACCCAAAAAGGTTAAAGGTTAGCTACTCTACTGCTAAGAAAAAGATCCTGCTGGGATGTAGGGCATACCCCTAAGTTCTCAAGGGGTATTGGAAGATCTGGGCAACAACATGGGCCCAGGAACCCTAACCCTGAGGTCCATGTACCCAAAGAAGATATACTTCCCCCCCATGTGTTGCTATGTTATGTTAGGTTATGCTATGTTATGTTATGCTATGTTATGCTATGCGATGTTGTGTTGTATTATGTTATGTTGTGTGAGGTTATGTTACGTTATGCTACGCTATGCTATGCTATGTTATGTTATGTGGTGTTATGTGATGTGATGTTATGTGAAGTAGGGTATATATTTCGTGTATCCCCAAAAGGACACCCAGTATATACACTCACCAATATTAAGAAGGAGCCTTATATACACTCACCAGTAACAGAAATATAAGCCCTGCTTCATGTGATGTTATGTTGTGTTATGTTATGTTGTGTTATGTTATGATCTCCGTCATGACGATTAATAAACATCTTCATTATCAACTTTAAACAACCATACCAAGAAGGATGTCCATGCCATCTGGACACATAGCCTTAGAGCGCGTCCCCCGAGGACAATTGCCCGCAGACATTGTGCAGCATTGGGGATTTAGAGTTTAGGGTTTGCGGCGATTTAGGTACAAGGACCCTCAAGGTAATAAGATGGACATAAGATGCACAGAACAGGAACTAAGGATCCGTAGTTTGCACGGTGTTGTTGCAAGCTAAAGCTTTGGAGTCTAATTAGGGTAGAGAAGTGAGAGTTTACTGCAGCATTTGGGGTTCCCCAAACCAGAACCTGAACCCTAAACCCAGACCACCCCTAAGCACCAAACCCTGAACCCCCCACCCCCTGCACCAAGATTTGTGTCCAGGCACGGATTCCCGACGCACACTGGCCAACTGCGGTGAAGCCTGCGAGGTCAAAGTTTGGGGTTTAGGGTTTAGGGTTCAAGGTGTAGGATTTAGGGTATGGGGTTTCGAGTTCAAGGTATAGGGTTTAGGGTTTAGTACCTAAGAACCTTTCAACTACAGAGTTTTTGTGGGTTCAGGGTTTGGGGTTTGGGGTTTGGGGTGTAGTGTTTAGGGGGTTATACCCGTCAATCAACGCGTTCCAAGGTTTGGGGTAACCCCCAAGCCAAAAGCTCCCTCAACCCTAAAACCTGAACCCTGAACCCTAAACCCTAAACCCTAAAGTACCATGATCCTCAAGCTCCCAAGACGCTGCCTCATCTCCCTGCGGCTCGGCTGCCAGCAGCTTCAGAATCTGAGGCTGCAAAGCCTGGGTTGATCTAAGGGTAGTTAGGGTTTAGGGTTTAGGGTAGTTAGGTTCTAGGGTTTAGGGTTTAGGGTTTAGGATTTAGGGTTTAGGGTTTAGGTTGGGGCTCTCAGGGGCTTTTAGGGGCTTCTGATCTAAGGGTAGTTTCATGGGCCCTTAATCTTGTCCCTGACCTGCTTCAATTAGGTTTCTGAAGTGGGTTGTATAGGGTATTTAAGGAGGGGTAAATAAGGGGTCCCCATTTGAGGGCCCATACTAAGGGAGGTTCAAGGGCTTCTGGGGGGGCTTTGGGGGATTCCAGGGGTAATGCGGCAATGAGGGGGCATTAGGGCCTTAATAGGGACTCTCGTACCTCCTATTCGAATCCCCATTAAGAACTGTTAGTATAGGGGGGGAAACATCTCAAGAGATGATAGAGAAAGAAGGAAGGAAAGCAAAACGAACGAGGCCATGCCCGCGCATTGTAGCCGAAGAACGCTGCACTTGTCAGCATCCTCGACCACGTCCAGCCACCTTGAATGTCGGGCAAGACACCCGAAGAGGTTTAGGTTTAGGGTTTAGGGTTTAGGGTTTAGGGTTTAGGCTTTAGGGTTTAGGGTTTAGGGTTTAGGGTTTAGGGTTTAGGAACCCCTGGAGCCCGGAACGCCCAGACCGCCATCGCCAATCTTTACAAGAACTGGCCGGACCACAGCATCTCAAACCCTTAACCCTAAACCCTAAACCCTATAATACAACTCAAACCCTTGATGGCCCCTTACGACCCCTAAAATTCCAAAAACTCAAGAGCCCTACATCCTCAACCTCCCTAGAAAACAAAGCCCTCAAACCCTAAACCCTAAACCCTAAACCCTAAGCCCTAAACCCTAACAACAACGGAACGACCCATCCCGGCCTCTCGAGCAGGACTTGCAACTCGGAGGAGATCGGGCTGGCTCCAGAGCCGGCCTCTTGTCGGACCCATGCACTATTTACAATATCATATATGTATGTGTATGAGTATGTGTATGTATGTGTAGATGTATGTGTATGTGTATATGTATATGTATATGTATATGTATGAAGTTCTTTGTTGTTTTGTGTTTTAGTTTTTTTTTTTTTTTTTGGGGGGGGGGGGGGGGGGGGTAGTGTGAATTAGGGGTTCAGGGGAGGTGTTCAGGGTGAAGGGTCGGGTGCAAAAGGCTTCGGGCTGGGGAGGCTCAGAATTTTGGTTCGCTACAAGGCAGAGTCGGGGTTTAGGGCTTCGGGTTTATAGGGTTTATAGGGTTTATAGGGCTTATAGGGTTTATAGGGTTTATAGGGTTTATAGGGTTTATAGGGTTTATGGGGTTTAGCGGGTTTATAGGGTCATCGATATGGGATCGCGTGTCAGATTCTTCAGTACATTAAGCGACATAGCTGTCGGGAGTGGCGTTCATGTTGTCTTTCAGCTGGTTCTTAGTAAGGAATTTGGGAATCACGCCCTATGTATACCCTTTGAGGAATGATACAGGGTATCTCATTCCCTACTAAGAACCAGCCAGTTTTTCCTCAGTTCTGACCCTAAACCCTAAACCCTAAACCCTAAACCCTGAACCCTAAACCCTAAATCCCAAACCCTAAACCCTAAACCCTAAGCACCTCTTCCAGCAGCTCCCTCACATCAGCAATCAGCCTTGGCGCGTCGCACGTCTTTGCCGCGATCAGGGTTTACCCTCAAACCCCTAGGGTTCAGGGTTTAGGGTAAGGGTTTATTGTTTAGGGTTTAGGGTTTAGGGTTTTGGGTTAGGGTGTAGGGTGTAGGGTGTAGGGTGTAGGGTGTAGGGTTTAGGGTTTAGGATTTAGGGTTTAGGGTTTGGGGTTTAGGGTCAGGGTTTAGGGTTTAGGGTGACCCAGGAGTAACCTTGGAAGAAAAAGGGCGCCCTTCTTGGTTTAAAGGGGGGTTATAGCGGAGCCCAAACCCTAAAAAACGGAGTAAGGGCCTAGTCTGGGTCCTCGACCCTCAACCCTAAGCAGCACCTTTAAGCGCCAATCCTTTTTAAAACCACATGCCGAAAGCTGCCATCGAGAGAAGCACACCACAAGCTCCAGCAAACCCTGAGCTCCACTTGTAGGGTTCTTAAGGGAGGGGGGGCCCAGGGGTCTCTAAGCTTCCCTGAGGTTTTCTAGGTACCTACACCCCCCCCCCCCCCCCTCCCTCAAGAACCCTAGGCTCTACACACTCAAACTGCAGGACTAATGAGTCCCCATACGCCTACCCCCCCCCCCCACGCCCTAAGAACCCAAAGCCCTGAAATTTCTCTGTGTCACCCTGATTTCCTAGCCCTCCCCCACCCAAAAAAAATGAAAAACACAAAAACAAACCGAAACCTCCAAAACCATCACCTAAAAAGAAACAACCACCCTACAACCCAAAACCCTAAACGCCGCAACAGACCCAGCCTCCCCATCTCCGGCTCCAGCTAAAACTTCCCAACACAAGCCCCGTGGGGAAATCACCAAAGTCATTGCCATCTTTTCCAATTTAGGCGTACTCGGGGCGAACCCTGCACCTTAAGCCCTAAACTTTAAACCCAAAACCCAAAACACCCTAAACCGTATATAAGTCCTAGACCTTCAAACCCTAAACCCTCAACCCTAACCCTCAACCCTAAACCTTCAAACCAACCCTAAACACAGTCCGCGCGACTTCTCTCGACGCTGCGACGAGCCCAACGCCATACCAAGGCCGTACTCGGCCGTGTCCTGAAAGGGTTTATAGGGTTTAGGGCTGAAGGCTTGTAGGGGGTTCAAGGGTTTACTAGGGTTTTGGGGGGCTTAAGGGTTCGTAAGGGTCCTGGAGCTTGAGAGTTTAAGGGTGTTTGGGTTCCTGGAGGGATAGACTTGCGGTGTTAGGCTTCAAAGGCTTCAAGGGTTTCAGGGCTCTGGAGTTTACAGGGGTTTCAGGGTTTCGGGTTGGGTGTGGGGCTGTAGGGCTTATGAAGAGTTGGGTTCCAGGGTGGTTTTAGGACTTCACTACTGCCGACATTTTTGATTTGTATTGGCAAGACAGCATTGCGGTTGCTATGTTTTCCTATCACTTTTTCGATGCACAATTTGCGAATGAAGGTGTTCTGACATGACAGCATGCTGCAAGCCAGCATGAAGCGGGACAGTCGATGTGCCTAGCCTAAACCCTTAACCCCTGAAACCCTAGACACCTGAAGCCCTAAACCCTAAAGCTCCAAAACCCCAAGCCCTGAACCCTAAACCCTAAACCCTAAAGCCCCCAAAAACCCCAAGCCCTAAATCCTAAACACGTAAAGCCCTAAACCCTAAAGCCCCAAAGTCCCCAAGCCCTAAACCCTAAACACCTAGATCCCCACACCCTAAACCCTAAACCCGAAAGCCCTAAACCCGAAAGCCCTAAACCCTAAACCCTAAACCCTAAACCCTAAGCCCTAAACCCTAAACCCTAAACCCTAAACCCCCAAACCGCAGCAGTGTCCTCAAACAGGGAACGAGCCCATGCGGGGCCTGTCGCGAACAGGCATTTGTGGTCAAAGATGCTTTGTGCAGGGTTTAGGGTTTAGGGTTTAGGGTTTAGAGTTTAGGGTTTAGGGTTTAGGGTTTAGGGTTTAGGGTTTGGGGTTTGGGGTTTAGGGTTTAGGGTTGAGGGTTCCGGGTGAGGGTTAAAGCAGTATAACCCAAGTTAGCAGGTAGTGGTGTTTCTGCCAACGTTCTGTGTTCTTTGGGCATGTTCCCCGGTAGCCCCGAGGGAACACAGCCCTTAAGAAAGGCAACTCTAAACTCTACCGAAACTAACAGAGCCCCTAACGCCCTAAGCCTTGCACCTCGAAGCCTCCACCAGCACAACTAAACTCAAAACCTGACCTGTGATCAGAACCCTAAACCCTAAACCCTAAACCCTAAACCCTAGAAACCAATTTGAAACTCAATTCTTTGGCTTTGACTCTGAGACCTCCTGAGCCCGAAAGCCTACACTGTAACGGGCTCAACCCTAAACCCTAAACCCTAAACCCTGAACCCTAAACCCTAAACCCTAAACCCTAAACCCTGGATTTTTCATGGTAAACTTGAAAAAAAAGTCGCGGGGCCCCTCCCTAGATGGCCTTGTCCATGCCGGTTCTTGCGGAAGGGGCTCAGGCCATAGGAGCCACCCCACACCTAAGGGGTTTAGGCTTTAGGGTTTAGGGTTTAGGGTTTAGGGTTTAGGGCTTATGGCCTATAGGTTTAGGGTTTAGGGTTCTAGTTTAGGGTTTTAGGGTTTTGGGGCTTAGGGCTTGAGAGTTTGTGGCTTTGGGCTTAGGTTTAGGGGTTTAGGGTTGTGGGGTGTTGGGGGCTTTAGGGTTTTGGGGCTTGAGGGGGTGGCTGTAAGATTGGGTAACTACGGTTTAGCCCTAAACCCTAAACCCTAAACCCTAGACCCTAAACCCTAAACCCTTAACCAGGTCTTAGGCTTGAGCTCGTCTTTCAGGGCTGTTGCCTCGGGTGTTCGGCATCTCGCTTATTGGCACTATACTCCCCTTGGAACCTTAATAAAACTAATATTTTAAATATCCTCTTGGGTTTTATATTAACAAAAATATAAAGTAACTCCCAAGGGGAATGTAGGGCAAGAGGCGGCCCAAGCAAAGCTCCCCCAAAGCTCTACACCTTGGGATGTGTCCCCCCTTGCACTAACACTCCTTAATAGGGAGTATAGTATCCCCCCGCCCCCCCCACTGGGCTCTGGCTGATGCAACCACTTCAGAAGTTCCGCAGAAACACATGCCCGAACAAACGAGTCTGGGGCTCAGCGCTTGGGAGAGTTTAGGGGCCTAGTCCCGGGTTTAGGGTTTAGGGTTTGGGGTTTGGGGTTTGGGGTTTAGGGTTCGGGGTGGGGTCTACGGTTTGGGGTTCACGGGGATAGAACCCTAAATTCTAAGCTTCAAACCTTAAACCCTAACCCCCGATATCCCTGAACACCCTACAGACCCCCATAACTTGGGATGCTCCCCCTTTTACGAACCCCAATTCTCAAGTCCCTATGAGGTACTGTTAGTGTAAGGGGCGGTTCAGGGTTAAGGGGGTTGGGCCTGCGGGGTTTAGTAAAGCATCCTCGAAGCCGATGCGACTCGATCACCCAAAAGCCCTCATGGCATTAGATTCCCTTGTATTGAGGACCCAATAAGGTGCCCCTAACATCGTAAACCCCCATTTCGCCCGGGGACGGAAGAGCAGCCGCTGCTATTTGCAATGACCATACCTCGGCAGCCAGAATGTGCATTTGGGTGCTTCATAGAACTTCAACAGTGATTTTGTAGTAGCGCAGGGAATAGGACCCCACCCCTCCACCCCCCCCCCCCCCCGCCCCCCCCAACCCCCCCCCGCCCCCCACCCCCCAAAAAAAGAAAATAAAACAAAAGCAGGCATTCTGACAAATTCCCCTAGGTCTCAGATTTTTGGGCTACCCCGTTGGAGGCCCCTTTCAGCTTGCGGGGGCACCCTTTCCATTAGGTTTAGGGTTGAGGGTTGTGGTTCAGTGTAGGTTTAGGGTTTAGGGTTTGGGGTTTTGTATTTCACCAAGGGGTTGCAGCTTACGTTTAGGCATATATGGGCCAGCATAGGCGCACCCCCCCCCCCCCCCCCCCATGGTATCCCCCACCCTCATGGTGGGTTTTGGGTCCCCCCCCCCCCCATGGTTCATGGTTCATGGGTTTAGGGTTTAGGGGTTTCGGGGGTTAGGCTGTAGAGTTCAAGATTTTCATTCTGGTCCATTGGTTCACTGTGGGTTTAGAGTTGAATTAGGGTTCAAGGTTTGGGGTAGTGGTAGGCTTACGGTTTCCCCTCTCCCCCCCTTTGTTTCGTGCTGGGTTTTACGGTTCAGGGTTCGGGTTAGAGCGGCTAAGGTTTCGGGTTTACCCTCTCCCTCCTGTCGTTCAGTGGTGCGTTCAGGTTTTAGGACTTAGTTGGGTTTAGGCTGAGGTTTCTCTGTCCGCCCCCCCCCCCCCCCCCCCATGGTCCGTACAACCTGAGACCAATGCCGCAACCGCGCGATTGCACCCCCAAACGGTTTCGGGTTTAGCGACCCTAAACCCTTTAAACCCTCAACCCTAAACCCTAGACCATCGAAACCCTTCCGTCCCCTGAGCCCTGGACGGAAGCACATTCAAAGCCAACCACCGCGAAGACACCCAGGGTTTCAGGGACATCGTTGTGGGTACAGTAGTCGTTGTGGGGTACTTTAAAAGCCCCCAAAGCCCTGAACCCCCCAAACCCTGAACCACTGAAACCCTAAAACCGAAGCCATAAACCCTAAACTCCGAAACTTTGAAACTCCGAACCGCAAAACCCTAAAACCTAAAGCCCTGAAACAACCCTAAACTCTGCAGCCCAAAATGTCAAAGCACAACACCTTAACACCCACACTCAAGCACCCCAGAACATCCCCACCCCTAAGCCCTGAACCTCAAGGGTAGTTACATGGTCCCTGAATTATGGGCCCTTAAACATTGGACTACCCTAAACCCTAAACCGGAAACCCTAAACCCTAACCCCTAATTAAACCCTGAACCCTAAACCCTACTAGAATCCCCACTAGGGACTCAGCAAGAAAAAGGGGGAACATCCCAACCCTCAAACCACCTAAAAAGGGCCAGGGCTGCGATCACCAAACATCTGCGTCAGCAGCTTGACGTAGGGCGTCTCTCCGCAGCCGGAGCATGCACCACCTGGGGCGGTTTAGGGCTCCGCGGGCTTAGGATTTAGGATCCCTAAACCGTAAACCCTAAACCACCCTAAAACCTAAACCCTAAGCTCGAAACCCTAAACTAAACACTAAACCCTAAACCCTAAAGCCTAAACCCTGAAAGGTTTTCATGGGCGTCACCCAAGCCCTAAGCCTACACACAAGCCACTGCCACGTCCCAAGACCTAGGCAACCGAAGCACCGCAACACCTCAAGTTCAACTCAACCTAAAAAGTTGCCCTAAGGGTAAGCCCGAAACCCTCAGCCCTAAACCGAAAATCCTACAACCCAAGACTGTGAAACACCCGACTCCCACCTTCGAAAAGCACCAACCAAAAGCCTTGGACCAACCTTCAGGGTTTAGGGTTTTGGGTTTAGGTTTTCAGGATATGGGCGTAGGCGTGGTGGGTGTAAGGCTTAGGGCATTAAGGCTCAGGGTTTAGGGGGTGTTGGGGTGTCAGGGTTTTAGGGTCCAGGGCTTAGGAGGGGCTTTAGGGCGTTTAGGGCTTAGGGTTTAGGGTTTAGGGTTTAGGGTTTAGGGTTTAGGGTGCTGGCTCCCCATGCAGCTGCAAGTGGCTGAACTCAATCAGGGGCTCCTGGAACCTCAGCAGCGGTTTAGGGTTTAGAGTTTAGGGTTTAGGGTTTAGGGTTTAGGGTTTAGGGTTTAGGTCCCAAACACTATAAAATTGCCCTAAGCCTCAAAGCCTAAAGAAAGCAAAGGGCCTTTCCAGGTTGAGAGCTTCGGGAAACACACGATTCTAAGAAAAGTCTGAGGTCGGAACCATTGGCCCTTCGTCTGGCCCCTTACCTTAAACAAGGGATCCGAAGTAGGGGCCCTTACTATGCATACTGTATATGGGCAGTTTCCTAAATTAGGGTCCGTTTTTGGGTACCCAGTATAAGGCGGCACCCTTGAAAAAGGGATCCCAACAAGGGACCCTAATTTAGAGAGCAACCCATATAAGGGCGATTTCACAAAGGACACCAAATGAAGGATACTTGGAACCCGAAAGAGTCTTCTGAATCATCTTGCTCGGGGGCTGAGAGCCCTTGACGCTGGTCTTCTCCATGAGGTTGTCTTTCACGGACACCTTCGCGTTGTTAAGAGTTTGAGTTGGGACGTTCCCTCTTATACGAACAGTCCTGAATAGGAAGTCTAGTATTCCCCTGTTACAATCCCAATTAAGGACTGTCAGGAGGGGAACACCCCAATTTTGAGGTTTAGGGATTTAGGGCGGTTTAGTGGCTTCTTTATTGGGTCTGAGGTGCTGGGGGGTTCAGACCGGGCTTCCGGAGTTTGGGGCTTCTCAAACGGCATGGCTGCGGAGATCTCCTAAACCCTGAACCCTAAACCCTAAACCCGAAAAAGGGAAGACCCTGTTCGGAAGGCTGGAGCCGCCCCTGCGTGCAATCCTGTGTGGCGTTGTGCTGTTGCTCAATCCACAATTAGGGTTTAGGGTTTAGGGTTAAGGTTTAGGGTTGAGGGTTTAGGGTTGAGGGTTTAAGGTTTAGGGTTGAGGGTTTAGGGTAACCTAGGAGTAACCTAGGAAAATGTGCCCTTTTATGGTTTTACAAGGGGATTACAAGGGGCCCTAAAGCCCAAAACAGGGAATAAGGGCCGACTCCGGGTCCTAGGAGATCCTAATCCCTGAAACTCCTCGAAGCCCGATAAGAACTGCGGTTACTAGTGTTTAGGGTTTAGGATTTCGGGTTTAGGGTTTGGGGTTTAGGGTTTAGGGTCTAGGGTTTAGGGTACTAGCGTTTTGCGGGATTCGGGGTTAAGGGATCCCTACTTTGATGCTCCCAAAGTCCTAAGCCCTAAACCCTAAACCCTAAACCCTGAATGCCTGGTTCAGGGAGTACTCCCAGTGATCGTTGAACTTCTGCTGGGAGTGGTTGGGCGGCTCCATGATCAAGGCATCATCTGGGCACATCCTCAGGTTCAGGGTTTAGGGTTTAGGGTTTAGGGCTTAGGGTTTAGGGTTTAGGGTTTAGGGTTTAGGGTTTAGGGTTTAGGGTTTAGGGGTTGGACACCCTAGCCACGAAAAAAGGTTAACCGTTTATCTAGAGTAGGATTCTATATAACCAAAAAGGTTAAGGCGCGCCCTGTGCAAAGCGAAGTTCTCAGCGAGTAGGCGTGAGACCGGCTAAAGGTCACCAAGCAGAGGCGGCGAGGGTGTTAGGGGTTGCAGGATGTAGGGCCCTAAACCCTAAACCCTAAACCCTAAACCCTAAACCCGGGTGTCTAGGGCTTTTGGTGTTCTTAGGGTTTAGGGTTCTGGATTCCGTGTAGGGATCCCTCAGACCAAAAAAACCCCCAAACCCATCAACCCTACAAAGTCTCAACCCCAGGAAGGGCTCGGAACTCCTGCTTTCAGGAGAGCCATTCGTTTCGCAAAGGCTGCTGTTTAGGGTTTAGGGTTTAGGGTTTAGGGTTTAGGGTTTAGGGTTTAGGGTTTAGGGTTTAGGGTTTAGGGTTTAGGGTTTAAGCTACTGAGCACATGTTCTTAAGCAAGCGTTCTGCTAAAGACTTCTTTTGACTTTGCGGCTATAGGAACATTCTCTGCGTTGTAGGAAAACTGTTCTGGAATGCATCCCCCTCTCAAATGAGGTTTAGGGTTTAGGTTAGCCAGCGAATGGTTCTTACACACTTGGAATCGCGACTGATTTGCGGGGCCTGGAGTGGCCTTCAGCATGAAGAGATGTGCCGATAGACTGTGGTGGCTGGATCGTTGGACATGAACCTTCTGGAGGCTATGGTGAGCTTAGGTTTTGGACACCCCGAACCTACCATTCCATACCTAGTGTCTTTTAAGAAATCCTTGGCCGGATTCATAGATATCCTACAAAACATGGTAGGTATTGGGTTCTTAAGGTAGGATTCTATGCCTTCTGTCTCTGCTGATGCAAGGCAAGATGCTCCACGCACACAGCGCAACCGGTGCAGTCATAGGGCGCCAGCTGGATGGTGTAATTCAAGCCTGCTGCGGCTTAGGGTTTAGGGTTTAAAAGTTTAGGGTTTAGGGTTTAGAGTTTAGAGTTTAGAGTTTAGGGTTTAGGGCTTAGGGTTTAGGGTTTGGGGCAAATTTTGACAACTGCTTCGGCTCCGGAATTTCCAGGCTCTGGTACCCGACAGCAGCAGTTCGTCTTGGGGTTCTGAAGATAACTATAGGTTTAGGGTTTTCCTAAACTCCAGGACTAAGTCTTGGGGCTTGAGGCAGTTCAAGCCACTGTTAAGCCCCCCCCGCCCAGGCAACCAACCCACAAAGTGCCATCAACGCCGCAACAAAGAACCTCCTGAAAAGGGACTAACAACAATAACAGAATGAGCATTTTAGGGTTGCAAGCTGTTGTACATATCGAACATACGTGGATACTCTTCGAAAGCCTGAGCCCTAAACCCTAAACTTGTTTGAGGGTCCTCCAGTATTGCCCCCAGCCATGAAGGCTAGTGACTACGAGGCTCAGGGTTCTGGGATGAAGGTCCTGCCCCTCCGGAAATCCCACTGTGTAAACCCTAAAACCCCAAAAGCCCCCAAAAAAACCTAAAACGCTAAATCCCGAAGACCCCTAAAACCCTAAAGCACCAAAAACTCTCAACCCTAGACCCTAAAACCCTTAACCCAAATGCCATGGGTTTTCGGATTCTCTCGAGATAATACCTTGGACCGTAAGGTCGTACCCTTGGGGCTTTGGGTACCCCTTTTTAAACATCCTTAAGGTAGTCTAAGGGCCATATGAGGAGTATAGTACGGGGCACCTTTAGGAGGTACAACCTTAGGGGTACGAGTCCCTCTTCGCCCTAAACCCTAAACCCCAAACCCTAAACCCTAAACCCTAAACCCTGAACCCTAAGCCCTAAAGCCTAAAGCCTAAAGCCTAAACCCTAAAGCCAAAAGCCTAAAGCCAAAAGCCATAAAGCCTAAACCCTAAACCCTAAAGCCTAAAACCTAAAACCCTAAACCCTAAACCCTAAATCCCTAAACCCTAAAACCCTAAACCCTAAACCCCTTGAGGTTGAGGGCCCAAGTCTCCTCCAAGGTCGCCGCCCTTGGCCTTGCGCGCTTGGAAGCCCTCAGGGGCAGCCTGGGGAGCATCTTCGGGGTTTAGGGTTTAGGGTTTGGGGTTTGGGGTTTGGGGTTTAGGGTTAGGGTTTTGAGTTTAGTTTAGCGTTGGCTTGTTGGATTGGGGTCAATTATAACTCTGTTCCCAATGAGAATAACGACACACCACCCCCAAACCTAAACAAAGCCCTCACAACTCTAAACCCTGAGCCCTAAACCCTGAGCCCAAAACCCTAAGCCCTAAGCCCTACAAATCCCTAAACCCTAAACCCTGAGCCCTAAACCCTAACTCCTGAGCCCTAAGCCCTAAGCCCTAAACCCTACTAATCCCTAAACCCTAACTCCTAAACCCTAAATCCTAAACCCTAAACCCTACTAGTCCCTAAACCCTAAATCCTAAGCCCTAACTCCTAAACCCTAAACCCTACTAGTCCCTAAACCCTAAACCCTAAACCCTAAACCCTAAACCCTAAGCCCTAAAACCCTAAACCCTAAACCCTAAGTGTCCTTTTGAGGTCCTGGCTTCCATCTCCTTCTTGTCCAGCAGGAAGGGTCGGACCTGTCGCAAGATAGGGGGGGGGGGGGGGGTTTAGGGTTAGGGTTTAGGTTTAGGGTTTTTAGGGTTTATAGGGTTTAGGGTTTCTAGGGTTTCTAGGGTTTATAGGGTTTATAGGGTTTGTAGGGTTTATAGGGTTTCTAGGGTTTATAGGGTTTATAGGGTTTGTAGGGTTTGTAGGGTTTATAGGGTTTATAGGGTTTATAGGGTTTATAGGGTTTATAGGGTTTATAGGGTTTTTAGGGTTTATAGGGTTTTATAGGGTTTCTAGGGTTTATAGGGTTGACGCTTTTCAGGTTTTTGAGGTCTGGGGTTTAGAGGGTTTCGGACTCTGGTTTTTTATGCCTTTGGGGGTTGAGAGGGAAGGAGTTGGGCTTTAGTGAGCCCCAAACCCCCAAACCCTAGGGCTGAAGGGCCCAGCAAGCTTAGGGTTTAAGGCTTAGGGTTCGGGTTAAGGGTTTAGGGTTTAGGGTTTAGGGTTTAGGGTTTAGGGTTTAGGGTTTAGGGTTTAGGGTTTAGGGTTTAGGGTTTAGGGTTTAGGGCATGGGAGCTTAGGATTACTTGGCTTTTTTGGGCTTCGCAAGGTTTGGGGCGTAATCTGGCCTAGACAGTCCGAGCGCTCAAGGTTCAAGAGCTTCAGCCCTCCAACTGAGGCCCCATTCCCTCTAGGGGTGAAGAGGGGTTGTACCTTGGACCCTTAAGGTTGTGCCCTTTTTTTGACTTAAAGGGAGTTATAAGGAAAGCTAAGCCCCCCAAAAAGGAATAAGGGTCCACTCCGTCTCCTAGGCATAGAACCCCGAAAAAACTAGACCCTGGTTTCCGAAACCCTCTAAATCCTGAAGCCCACCGGGGGGCCGTGATGACCAGACTTTGGCCTCTCACACCCCTTGTGCAATCTTACAAGACCATTTTAAAGGGCTGTAAGCCGTGAACCTTCAACTAATGGGGTTCATGTACGTACTCCCTAAAACCCTAAAACCCTAGGGACCCTACAACCCTAAAATAAACCCTAAAACCCAAAAACCCGAAAACCCTAAACCCTGAACCCTAAACCCTAAACCCAGTCCCAGACCATCTACTGGGCCCTGGCCGCCGCTGGGGCCCCAAGCCACCGCGTGAGGGCAGACGACGCTGCAGAGGTTGCATTGGGTGCACTTGTCTGGAATCCACACCTTAGAGAGGGTTTAGGGTTTAGGGCTTAGGGTTTCGGATTTGGGGTTTAGGGTTTAGGGTTTAGGGTTTATCAAGGGATGCAGGCTCGGACCCCTAGGAACTATGCCCCTGAAATGCCCTTAAGGATCCTCAAAAAGGGACCCCCAAACCCAAGGGTACAACCTTAAGGGTCCAAGGTAGAACCCCAAAGGTTTAGGGTTAATTAATGTTGGACCCTATTTAGGGTGTGCCCCCCCCCGCCCTCTTACTAAACAGCGTCCAACAGTACCCTTTACGTAAGGGCCTAAGTGCACCGGGGGTGGTGTAATCGCGCGGTCTTGTGGGCACTTGGGACATTCCAAAACACTATGTAACAACTCAACTGAGCCGGTAGAACTTCCACCACCTTCAGAGAGGGTGCTGGGATCTCCTCGGCCAGAGCGCGCTTCTGGTGCTTGGACCTGCACCAGCCACTATTGCTTTGGCTTAGGGTTCGGGGTTTCGGGTTTGGGGTTTGGGGTTTAGGGTTTAGGGTTTAGGGTTCAGGGAGTCAGGGTTCGCGGTCAGGGGCTTGCTTCTATAGGGAGCTTCCTCGTAGCCCAGTAAGCATGTTTTTGGGTTGGGTAATCTATGAGGAAACCTTGAACCCAAAAGGGAAAGGGGTACCACTGGTCTACCAAGGCTTCGGGATTCAGGGTTCGGGGTTAGGGTCTTGCTTCTATAGGGGGTCTAGGTGCCCGCAATGTCCCTCAGAGATTTCAAGGGGTGCCTAAGCCCATAAGCCCTAAGCCTTACAGCCCTAAACCCTAAACCCTAAACCCTAAACCCTAAACCCTAAACCGGTGCCTAAGCCCTAAGCCCTAAGCCTTAAAGCCCCTTATGACCCTGAACCCTCCCCCCCTGCCCCCCCAACCCCGTCAACCTGCCCCTTCTTGCGGGAAAGGGGCTGGCCGATTGGTGTCTCGCCTCCGGGTGTGAATGCGCTCACCTCAATGGGGTTCAGGTTTAGGGTTTAGGGTTTAGGGTTTAGGGTTTAGGGTTTAGGGTTTAGGGTTTAGGGTTTAGGGTTTAGGGTTTAGGGTTTAGGGTTTAGGGTTTAGGGTTTAGGGTTTAGGGATCAGGGTTCAGGGTTTAGGGTTTAGGGTCAAGAAGGGTTTAGGCTTACAGGGTTATACGGTTTGTGGGGCTGTATGGTTTACGGGGTGTTATCGGGTTTGTAGGGTTTGTAGGGCTAATAGGGTTGATAGGGTTGGTCGGGTTTATAGGGTTTTTCCAGCGTTTCCAGGGCTTAGGGTAGTTTAGGGTAGTTCAGTACACATTAGGGCCGAGGGATAGGACTGAGGTCGATACATCTGAAGGCTTCAAGAGGATCCAGTGACAAGTCTGTCCATCAAGCAAAACAGGTGTGGCTCCATTTCTTCGCGGGATGGACATGATGGGGCTGGGTCAGGGGTTCAGTTTTAAGGTTTTAGGGTTTAGGGTTTAGGGACAGAAGAGTGAGTAAGGGATGACGGTGAAAATCGTCAAAGAGGCCCAGACTGGGTTTTTCTTTGGCCAAATCCGAAACATCAACAAGGGTTTAGAGGGTTCTTTAGGGCTAAGGGTAGCTTAGGGCTTGTAGGGTTTCTCGGGTAAAATGGGGTTTGTAGAGGATTCATAGGGTTGATTGGGATCATAGCGCTTGTAGGATTGAGAAACGAGGCCAACCCCAAGGCGCCTTTGGGAGCTCGCTTTACTTCCCTGCTCGGCCACGCAGATCTTAGCGGGGGGGGGGGGGGGTATGTAACCCAAGGTTCCCTAATACTCCCTACTACTCCCTAAGGCTCCCTAAGCTTCCCTATGGTTCCCTACCTACCCCCCCATGAACCCCCCCAAATCCTAAACTCTAAATCCTAAACCCTAAACCCTAAACCCTCCCTTATACGAACCCTGTAAAGATCCTCCGGGTCGCCGCCAAGTTGTCAGCAGTGCGGGAGTCGATGCTCCTCAGGTGCTGGCTTGGAGTAGGGCCTTTAGGGTTTAGGGTTTAGGGTTTTAGGTTTTAGGGTTTTAGGGTTTGAGGGTTTGAGGGTTTGAGGGTTTGAGGGTTTGAGGGTTTGAGGGTTTTAGGGTTTTAGGGTTTCTGGGTTTTAGGGTTTTTAGGGTTTGGGGTTTAGGGTTAGGGTTTAGGGTTTCCCTGAACCCCAAAATCCTCACAAACCCGCCTAAGCCCACCCCATCGGCTTCTGAGCAGACCCTAAACCCCTAAACCCTCTAAACCCTCTCAACCCTCTCAACCCTAAACCCTCTAAACCCTAAACCCCTGAACCCCATAAACCTGTTAGAAGCACACGTCAGGGCTTGGCCTGTAGGATTCAGGCTTTCGGGGGGTTCTGGCACTAAACTCATCAGGCCAAAACTCCGAAGGCATTCTCTAAGCCTTGACATAAACTTTAAAAAACACGAAACACCTACAAACACCCTAAAACCACCCCCAAACCTCTTCCTCCCTATTATATCCCTAAACCCTGGGTTTAGGGTTTAGGGGTTTAGGGGTTTAGGGGTTTAGGGGTTTAGGGGTTTAGGGGTGTAGGGGTTTAGGGGTTTAGGGTTTAGTGTTTAGGGCCCCAAGATCCAAATCCCGAAGGAACGTCACCGAGCCATCCCGAGGTCACCCCAGGGCCGCGTAGAACCCCCGGAGTTCCCGCTAAGATGACCGAGAAAAACGACCATTAGGGCAGGGTTTAGGGTTTAGAGGGTTTAGAGGGTTTAGAGGGTTTAGAGGGTTTAGGCAGTTTAGGCAGTTTAGGCGGTTTAGGCCGTTTAGGTTTAAGGGGTAACTTTGGGCCCCGCAGCCTGACCCTGGCGTCACATCACCAAGGTGCTTGAGAAAGGTTGAGCTGAACTCGTCTGCCGTCTCACCTGAGTGTTACCGAATTAGGGTTTAGGGTTTAGGGTTTAGGGTTTAGGGTTTAGGGTTTAGGGTTTAGGGTTTAGGGTTTAGGGTGACCCGGGAGTAACCTAGGAACAAACAGGGTACCCTTTTTGGTTGTAAGGGCATTGTAAGGGAACCCCAACCCCAACAAAAAGGAAATAAGGGCCTCTCCCTGTCCTAGTTACAGTAAATCTCTAAACTAAAAAGGCCCTATGATGAGCTGCACCTGTTGATTTCTAACTTAGGTTCTATGTACTTTGTGACTTTTCCGCATTGTGGTACGTTTTGGGGCTAAGCACCCAGAAGGCTCCGTAGCATAGTCGGAATCGCAAAAGGGAAGAGAGCCCGCCGTCCCTTTCTTTAGGATAGTTACATGGGCCCTTAATATGATCGTTACCTCCCCCGAAAAGGTTCTGAAGTATGGGCCCTGAATTTGTGCAGGGTACATAAGGGTATTTAAGGAGCCCCTTTTCAGGGTCCATACCTAAGGGACCGTGTATCTACCCCAAGACCTTACTTAACCACTGACACCCAAGAGCAACCTAGGAACAAAAAGGGTGCCCTTTTTGGGTTAAAGGGGGCTTCTAAGGGGCTTCTAAGGGGACCTGAACCCTGAAGAAAGGGAATCAGGGCCCACTTCGGGTCCTGGCTACGGCGAGTCTTGTGAAGGGAGCCTAATGAAATGGTTGGGGTTTACGGGTTAGGGGGTTCGGGCTGCCATTGCGAGGGTGTAGACCCTAAACCCCCATGAGAAGACTCCCCGCAAAACCCGAAGCTTGCTTCTCGGGCTGTACTCCCTAAAACCTTACGAAACCTGAGACTACGTCCTCAGGCTACAAACTCCAAACGCAGTGCTCAGGTCGTTGTTTGCTAGAGCTGTAGCTTCATGGGAGGTTGCTTTCGGAAAACTTGCCATTCAAGCGTTTCAGGGATCTTAGTCTCAGGTTGTAACCCTAAACCCTATG
>CAJNDS010001580.1:509723-644723 GCA_905221605.1 Symbiodinium natans
GTTTAGCGTTTTGTCTTTGGGGTTTGGGGTTCGGGGTTTGCATTTTATGGCTGGGGGGGGTTGCGGTTTAGGGTGCTAAGGTGTCCGGGTTTAGTAAATTTAGGGGCTTCAAGAGTTAGTTTCGGGTACTTTGAGGGTCCAGGTAGGGTTGTGAGCCCCTCGAACCATGGAGTCTTAACTCAGGCCCCGGTTTAGGGTTTCAGGTTTGAGTTTGGGGCTTAGGGCTGGTAAGGCTTCACCTAAAAGTAGTCCATATACCTTTAAACAAGAGACATATTGTCCCAAAAGTAAGCAGCAAGGTACATGTCCCTCTTTCGTGGCAAAGAGGCTGCTCTAGGGCCGTTTCGTACCATTTAGGCTTCACAGGGTTTAGGGGAATCAAGCCATCGGCTTTTAGTGTAGGGTCTGTAGCTTGCAAGTGTTCAGGTCTTTGGGGCTTATAGCGCTTACAGTTCCTAAAGGGCCGGAAAAGGGGTTGCAGTGTAGGGCTAAGAGTGCATGGTGACGCGGGTGTAAGGCTTGGAGGTTTTGAGCTTGCCATGAGCCTCCAACTCCCCAAAACAAAACCCTAAACCCATCGCTAGATCCCTAAGGCCCTCCTTCCCGACATCCTAAACAAAAAGCTAGACTTCCTCCCAAAACCCAAAACCCTATACCCTGCTAGGACTGGGAGTAGATCAGGGGCAAACCTTTAAGAGGTAATTGCAGCCTTTCTCTACAACTTGGCAGAGGCGCTTCTTGCCGTACATGCGGTCAATCGCTCCCTCCAGCTGCTCCTTCGCGTCCTTCGTGGGAGCTGGGAGCTTCTGATCCCTCAACGGGACCCCCGGAAACCCGGAACCCTGCGAAAGCGCCTCCCGACACCCTAAACCCTATACAACCTAAACCCTAAACCCTAAAACCCGAAACAACCCTAAACCCTCTACAACCTAACCCTAAACCCCAAAACCCGAACAAGCCCTACTGTAAACCCTACGGGCCGCATGCTCTGAAGCCCCAAGCCCCAAAAGCCCTATAGGCCTCTGAAGCCCGAAGCGGCCCCCAATCATTAAAAGCGCTGAACTGGGTTTAGGGTTTAGGGTTTAGGCTTTAGGCTTTAGGGTTTAGGGTTTTCGGGTCTAGGGCACTAAACCACTGGTCCTCTGGAGGAAGGATGCCGGAGAGGTTGAAAAAGGTGGCCTTGGTCAGCAATCTCAGAGGGTTTGCTGGCTGATTCTGGGGTGGGTCACTTCATACAGATATACACTCCTGATAGCATGACGGAACTCAGAACTACGGGAGTCCCCCCACCAGTGACCCTTTTAAGGGTAGTTTCATGGGCCCTTAATATGGTCCCTCACCTCCTTCAAAGGGCTCTGATGTATGGGCCCTGAATTTGTATAGGGTATATAAGGGGTATATAGAGTAGAGTCTATATTCCTTGTATCCCCGAAAGGAAACCAAGTTTCTACACTCACCAAAAAAAGGAACCTCATATACACTCCCCAATCGCAGTAATAAAAACCCTGCTTCATATAAGGGGGTACCCTTGTAAGGGTCAATATCAGTTAAGGGACCCCCTAAACCCTAAACCCTAAACCCTAAACCCTAAACCCTAAACCCTAAACCCTAAACCCTAAACCCTAAACCCTAAACCCTAAACCCATGCAACTAGCGTTAGAACCCTGATTCGGAGCAACTCCCAGTTCCGTCCTTGCCGGGCTGCGGGGCTTCTGGTCTATGGGGGCACGACCCAAAACCCTAACTTAGAATATTAAACAATATTAAACAATATTAAACAATATTAAACAATATTAAACAATATTAAACAATATTAAACAATATTAAACCGAAAAACACCAGACCCTTAACCCTGAACATTAATCCAGCCAACCTTGATGTACAATGTACACCAGTTTCAGGGCTCAGCGGGTTTCCAAAATCAAGCCTCGACACTCAAAGCTTTGGAGTTTATAAGGCTTCGGGTGGCCCAAACCCTAAGCATCCGTTTCAGCATGCTGCTGGTGTCAACAGGTGCCTATATGGGGATGGGATATGGGGATCGGACTCTAATCAGAAATCTAGAACGACCCTCCCCCCCGCCCAATATGCCATCCGTAGAAACCTGCTGACGAGACAGCTTCGGGTCAGCTGTGAGTTCGGACTTTGGCAATGAGGTTTGTGGGGTTTTGAGGGTGGGAGCTCTGTCGACATGCTTCGGTGCTGTTTTTAGGGTTTAGGGTTTAGGGTTTAGGGCTACTAGACCCAGGAGTAACCTAGGAATAAAAGGGTGCACTTTTTTGGTTTTAAGGGGAAGATAAGGGAACCCCAGCCCTGAAAAAAAGGAATGAGGGCCTACTCCAGGTCCTCATCAACGTGCATCCCGCGCCCAGCCTGCATGACTTGGTTGATGCGCTTGGCAGGAAGTCCTCACCACGAAGCTGCGGCATAGGCAGTGCGAAGCCACAATGCCTAAACCCTAAACCCTAAACCCTAAACCCTAAACCCTAAACCCTAAACCCTAAACCCTAAACCCTAAACCCTAAACCCTAAACCCCGCGTGGATTTCCCGTGCAGGCGCTGCGAAATCAGCACCCAAACTCCGAACCTCTTGGGGAATTTGCGCTTGGGCACTGGGCTTTAAAAAAGTTAGGGTTAGGGTTTAGGGTTTAGGGTTTAGGGTTTAGGGTTTAGGGTTTAGGGTTTAGGGTTTAGGGTTTAGGGTTTAGGGTTTAGGGTTTAGGGTTTAGGGTTTAGGGTTTAGGGTTTAGGGTTTAGGGTTTACGGTTATCTTGATGTTTAAGACACTCAAAAAGGAGTGCAGGAATGCAGTTAAAAAGGGAGCTTTACAGCTGACGGTCTTTTGGGGTCTATGTAGATGGGGTGTTCAAACCTCTCAAGAAACCTCAAGCCTAAACCCTACTAAACCCTGAACCATGAACTCTACAACCTACAAACAATAAACTCCAAACCCTATACTCTAAACCCTAAACCCTAAAAACCCTAAACCCTACATGCCACCCCCCCCAACCCTCAAAGAAAAAAATGAAGTGTCTCCTACGGAGCTGGCCACCGCGTGGGCGTCGATGGTGTAGAGCTCCACCTGGGTAGAACTTTGGCCAACAAGAACCCAAACCCCCAAAACCCTAAACCCTTTATAAACCCTAAATCCTTGAAACCCTAAACACTAAACCCTTTAAACCCTAAACCCTAAACCCTTGAAAACCTAGACCTAAAACCCTCACGAAGCAAAAATCCTTTAAGCTTTAGCTATCTCTTTGTTGAGCTCGCAATCCTAGACTCTGTAAACCCTGAACCACAACTTGAGCCAAACTGTCGGCTTGACTTCCACGAATTGAGGGTGTAGGGTTTAGGGGGTTTAGGGGTTTAGGGGTTTAGGGGTTAGGGGGTTTAGGGGTTTAGGGGTTTTAGGGGTTTAGGGGGTTTAGGGGTTTAGGGGGTTTAGGGGTTTAGGGGTTTAGGGGTTTTAAGGTTTGGGTTTAGGGGTTTTTAGGTTTTTAGGGGTTTTAGGGGTTTAGACGGGTTTAGGGTTTAGGGGGGTTTAGGGGTTTAGGGGGGTTTAGGGTTTAAGGGGTTTAGGGTTTGGGGTTTGGGTTTTTAGGGATTCTTAGGGGTTTAGGGGTTTATGGGTTTAGGGTTTTAGGGGGTTTAGGAGGGGGTTTAGTGGGTTTGGGTTTTATGGGTTAGGGTTTAAGAGGGGTTTATGGGTTTCGGGGTTTAGAGGGGTTTGAGGGTTTTAGGGGTGTAGGGGTTTACGTGGGGTTTTAGGGGTTCCAGGGTTTTGGGTTCAGGGGTTTAGGGGGTTTAGGGGGTTCAGGGGTTTAGGGGGTTTAGGGGGTTCAGGGGTTTAGGGGGTTTAGGGGGTTCAGGGGGTTAGGGGTTTAGGGGGTTTAGGGGTTTAGGGGTTTAGGGGTTTAGGGGGTTTAGGGGTTTAGGGGTTTAGGGGTTTAGGGGTTTAGGGGTTTAGGGGGTTAGGGGCTTAGGGGTTTAGGGGTTTAGGGGTTTAGGGGTTTAGGGGTTTAGGGGTTTTCGGCCATCGGGTAGGGGCCCGCCCAGCTACCCAAGGCAAAGAACTTAAGTCCTAAAGCAGTGGGGCCTGAGCATACAACATAAACCCCTGACAGCCTCCCTGGCTCGAAACCCCAATCCCCTAACCCCTGAACCCTGAACCCTGAACCCTAAACCCTAAACCCTAAGCCCTAAACCCTAAACCCTAAACCCTGCAAAATTCAAGGGCGCCATCGGCAAATCGGGCCTTCTTCTCGGCGATGGCGCGGCGGAGCTTGGCAGGAAACTCCTGGTCCAGCTCCTGAAGGGGAGCTGCATCCCCAGATCTTCCGAGACACCTGAACTAAGAAATATAGGGTTTAGGGTTTAGGGTTTAGGGCCTAGGGTTTAGGGTTTAGGGTTCTACAAAGGATCCTGATTTAGAATTAGGGGATATTCCTTAGTTCAGGGGTTTAGGAAGATGTGGGTCGTCTCCCATGAGAAGGCTCTTCGGGGTTTAAGGGCTGGGGTTTAAGGGCTTGAGGGTTTAAGGGTTTAAGGGTCTACAGGATTTCTAGGGCTTTATAGGGCTTTTTCGGGCTTTTAGTTTTGAGGGTTTAGGTTCAACCCAAATCAAAAAACCTCCTTTTCTACCCTTGAACCCTATAACTCCAAGAGTCTAATCAACGAGGGGATATCTTGGGATGTTCCCCCTTATACTATCAGTCCTAAATAGGGATGATAGTACCCCCCTATTATAATCCCTACTAAGGACTGTTAGTATAAGGGGGAGAGAATGTCGAGTGTCTGACCGATTGCCTGTCCTCGACGGTCTTCCATGGGCAGTTCACCACAAAAGCGCCACCCTCGCGGGCCTACAAGCAGACATGCTGTCAGGTTCTTCGGTGCTTTCGGATGCAGTGGACCCTGAACCCCTACCCTGAAAACCTTAAACCCTACACCCTAAACCCCAAACTCTAAACCCTAGACTCCCCTGAACCCCTGCACCCCTAAACCCGAAACCCTGGCCCGTAAAGCCCTCTGAAAAAATATATCCCTGAATATGATCCTCTAAAACCCACTAAGGGAAGAAATGAAATGTCTCAAGGGCCTACAGAGCTTTCCATCCTAGATGGTTATGACATGAACGACCCAGACTCCGAATTACAGATCAATGACAGAGCAGTTCACCTTGGACAGCATGTCGAACTTTGCCAAGAAGGACCTGACAACCACATCGTCAGACAGGCCGCGCCAGCCGAAGCAAAGGAATGGCTCGTTTGGAGCATGATGAGTTTAGGGTTTAGGGTTTAGGGTTTAGGGTTTAGGGTTTAGGGTTTAGGGTTTAGGGTTTAGGGTTTAGGGTTTAGGGTTTAGCGCAGGAGAAGAGCGGATGCTCATGCGTTGAGGGTATTGGGAGCCATGTAACCGGAGCCTCAAGGTCCCAACCACCGATCCGTAGACGTAGACTCTTGCCCCCTGCCTGCCTCCAAGCACATTTCTTGGGGACCCTCTTAAGGTGGCTAACTGCTAACTATAAGGCTGCAGAGGTTCAGAGTTCAGGGTCTTGAAGGCCGTATAGGTTGTAGGGTAAACTTAAGGAACGCAAAATTGATCCATGCACTCGGATGCTGCTGCGGGGCGTATGGTGGCAGGCGACGTAGTCCTTCGAGCGCGCAGCATGTTGGTCTAAGAAAAGCCTCTACAACTCGTAGTTCAGTCAGAAAGTGCAGGCACTACTGAACCGCTAGTGCTTGCCGTGCAGTCCCTGTTGGCATATTCTACGGGTACACAAGGTGCCTTCAAACGTAGAATCGGCTTTCGGTGGGGTTCGATCATTAGAGTACGATTATATAGGGACCATGAGGGAATACTGCTAGTACAATTATTCCGACCCCTATATAGGATGGCCCTTAAAACCCTCTGAATAAATATTCCTGAATATGATCCTCTTAAACCCAAGCAAGGAAAATATGAAATGTCCCAAGGGCCTACCGAGCTACAGTACATGACCCCCCCCCCCCCCTCCCCCCCTCCAGCCCTTTCTCCACAAGAAGTGCAAGGAAGCTCACGGCCCAGGACCAACACTATACCACCCCAAACCCTAAACCCTAAACCCTAAACCCTAAACCCTAAACCCTAAACCCTACAAGTCTTACCCTGGCTTAACCCTAATTACAGCCCCTGGAGCCGTGCCTCTTTAGGTTTAGGGTTTAGGGTGTAGGGTTTAGGGTTCAGGGTCCCCTTTAACCCTTCGGAGAACACAAAACAAGAAACATCCGCTATGTGGGGCTGGATCCACAGCACGGGCTTTTCGGGGTACGCAATACACTACCCAGATGATACTTGCTAGATCTTCAGACCCTAAACAAACCCTCAAGCCCCAACCCCGAAACCCAACACAATAGCCATTCTAAGTAGACCCTAGAAAAGCCCTCAGACCCAAAACGCCCTAAAACCTTGAAACAAACTGGCAGCCTAACCACCGCACCCTAAACCCAAACCCCTAAACCCTCAACCCTAGACCCCTAAACCCTAAACCCTATAAACCCCTAAATCCTAAACCCTATACACCGCACGTGTTGAACCAAGTGGCAGCACCAGGGCTGGATTCGATCTCGTACTCGCTGCGGATGGGAGTGGGACCAAAGCCTCGGTATAAGTCGCAGTGGGTTTAGGGTTTAGGGTTTAGGGTTTAGGGTTTAGGCGGAGTGTGGGGCAGTGTAGGGTTTGGGGTTATGTAGGGCTTTGGCGCTCAGGGTTTAGGGTTGTGTAGGGTTAGGGACGAGCCTCCGAAGCTTGCATATACCCCAAAAGGTTAAAAGGTTACCCACTCAGCTCCTAAGAAGGGGCCACTTGCAGTACTGTTGTGGAGTTGGACAGTTGGATGACGGCCAAACACAGCATGGATTTTTTTGGGCGAGTGGTACTACAAGTGGCCCCTCTGGGTCGGGAGCGCCCCCCCCCCTCCCAAGCCCTAACACGTGTTGCAGCTCTCTCCTTAGTTGTCCAGTAAGAATGGGTGAATTAAAGGTTAGCCTTTGGGATTAATTTGGGATTAGAATACCCAAAAAAGGTTAAAGGTTACCTACTCTACTACTAAGTCTCCATGCTTCGGATTCAAGGTCTGCAGCAAAAGCCCGCCAAGATCACACGAGCGGTCACGGAATTGTCGCAGGTCGGCTTAGACAAGGAAACGAAGAAGCCCTAAGCCGAAATGTCAACCCATGAAGCTTAAAGGTTCAATCCCTCAATCCACCCCCCTTGTCATGAACCCAAAAGCTAACTTGGTGTGGTTTAGGGCGCGGGGCCACAGCAACGCTGTCTCGCCTGCAAGAACCAAGGAAAATTGTTTTGGGGTACCCTAAACCCTAAACCCTAAAAATCCAACACCCTAGCCCTAACCCCTAAACCCTAAACCTAAACCTTAAACTCTAAACTCTAAACCTAACCCTAAACCCTAAACCCTAAACCCTAAACCCTAGACCCTAGACCCTAAACCCTAGACCCTAGACCCTAGACCCTAAACCCTAAACCCTAACCCTTTCTTCAGGGGCTGCAGGCGGGTGTTTTTGCTTCTTCGGGGCTCCTGTAAGCTCTGCAGCAATCCAAGTTCAAGGTTTGTGATTTGCTAAGCCCTGAACACGAAGCACTAGATGCAATCACCAGGCCTGTGAGGCTTGGCAGTTATACATCGGCAGACAGGCGAAACCAAAGCTTCAATAAGACCCTTCTTGGCATAATGGAGTTCATGAGAGAACCAATGCAACAAGAACCCTAAACCCTAAACCCAGTACAAACCCTGCACCTTATTGTAAAGGCTGCTTCAGCCAGATGGCGCAGATGGGAGACAGTGGATGCACCAGCTTTCTGCGAGGAGTAGTTGAAATGCCCCTGGCAGGCGGGATGCCGTGACTTCAAGCGCAGGGGCAGCAGGCCAAAACCCCAAAACCCAACAACCTGAGACTGATCTTCCTCCTTATACTAGTTTAGGGTTTAGGGTTTAGGGTCTTAGGGTTTAGGGTTCAGGGTTTAGGGTTTACCCCTCAAGCACGCTTTCAACAAGACAGCAAGGTACATTGGGGTTTCGTCTGGGAGCCCTCCAAACTTCGGGTCAGGACATGGGTCCAGGCTGAACAAGAAGAGGAGTAGGGTTCGGGGCTTGGGTAGTCAGGGGTGTGATTTATGTGGTTGAGGGCTGACGGGTTCCTGTCAGATAATACGGCACCCTACACCCTAAACCTTGAACCCCTAAATCCCTGAACCCCTCAACCCGAAGCCCCAACCCTGAGCCCCCCAAAAGGGCGCCATGTTCTGGGCTGGGGACATGGCATCAACCTCGTACCCCAAAACCCGGAACCCTGATGAACCCCGAACCCTAAACCCTAAACCCTAAACCCTCGAACCTAAACCCTAGAACCTAAACCCTAAACCCTAAACCCTAAACCCCAAACCCCAAACCCTAAGCCAACCTTAAGCCCCGCCAATCTGGAGCCTGAACACCCCTAACACTAGAGGTTCAGGGTTTAGGTTTTAGGGGTTCACGGTGAGCATTACTTGGCTGACTTCTGAACCCCTCCAAAAAGTTTAACTTTTAGGCTCCTTATTGTAGTTTCTAGAAAAATCAAAAAGTTGAAGTCCTAAGAGCCAGCCAGAAGAAAGCCAAGATTAAATCCTTAAGCCCCTGAAGCCATGGAACCCTAACGGTCAACCCTAAACACAAGTTCCGGGCAGTGGAAGAGTGGGGAGGTCCGAAGATTTGCAGCCGCCTGCGAGTAGAACTCTGTGCGCTCGCCGATAATCTGTGCGGCAGCCTGTCGACTGCCTAAACCCTTGACCCGAAAGCCTAATCCCCTAACCCTAACACCCTAACACCCTAATTCCCCAGCCCCCTAAACCCGAAGCCCCGAAACCACTAATCCCTAATCCCTAAACAGGGTTCAGGGTTTAGGGTTTAGGGTTTGGGGTTTAGGGTTTAGGGTCGGTCCTTGCGACCGAAAGATACGGTCATTGGGCACAGGGCCTCTTCGAGTCCCAAGTTGGGAGGGGGTGGGGGACTTGGGGTTTAGGGTTTAGGGTTTAGGGCTTGGGGTTTAGGGTTTAGGGTTTAGGGTTTAGGGTTTAGGGCTTCAAAACCCACGATCCCAAACCAAGGTCCGGGAGCAGACCTTGTCCTCCCCACACCCTCCCCCCCCCCCCCCCCCCCCCCCAAATGCGCAACAGTGCAACATCGGTGGGTCTAGGGTTTAGGGCTACTAGCCCTAAACCCTAGACCCTAGACCCGAAACCCTGAACCCAACAAAAAAAGGCGGTGGGCTTCGTTTCTTCGGCCGGGGGATGAGGGAGGTCGCCAGGCCTTGTTGGCGCCAACCGTCCCATCTGATCCGAGGCCGAAGAAGATGGCCTCACAGAGAGGTTAAGGGGTAAAAGGAGATACCCCCAGAAGGGTAGGGTCTAGGGTTTAGGGTTTAGGGTTTAGGGTTTAGGGCTTAGGGCTTAGGGCTTAGGGCTTAGGGCTTAGGGTTGAGGGTTGAGGGTTGAGGGTTTAGGGTTTAGGGTTTGGGGTACTTAAAGAAGTACAAGGAGAGACCCCTAGAAGGGACCCTTAATCTCATTCCCCTATACAACCCCTCCATAAACCTGATAATGTAGTCCCTAGATCCCTAAGTAGCCACCAAATAACCCCTCAAAGTCCCTGAAAAGGTCCCTCCTTCAGTCCCTTAAAGAGGAGCTTCGCGTGTTGGTCTCAAGGTTCGACACCACCTGGATACCCTGCGCTAACCCCTAAACCCTAAACCGCAAACCCTCGAACCATGACTTGCCCTTCAAATCCCTACGGTTTAGGGTTTAGGGTTTAGGGTTTAGGGTTTAGGGTTTAGGGTTTAGGGTTTAGGGTTTAGGGTTTAGGGTTTAGGGTTTAGGGTTTAGAGCCCTGAACCCAATATAATCAATCCACGACCTTAAAAAAAGCAAACTCGGAGGGTTGCGGGTCTCAAGGTTTCGTTCACGGCTTAAGAAGACGATTCTCCGCCCCAGCCTGAATCTCAACCCTGAGAGGTTCAGCTTAGGGTTTAGGGTTCAGGGTTCAGGGTTCAGGGTTTAGGGTTTAGGGTTTAGGGTTTAGGGTTTAGGGTTTAGGGTTTAGGGTTTAGGGGGAGCTGAAGCAAAGTACCGCCTCCTTCCCTGCGTCCCTATCATGCACATGCTCGGGGCAAAACGGCTCCGTTTCACTTGACTTGAGCTTACAGAACTTCGGGTTGTGCGTGTTTATGGGGGTTAGGATAAAGGGTTTAGGGTTTGGGGTTTAGGGTTTAGGGTTAGGATAAAGGCTTACATTTGGCTTGAAATATCTACCTCCCTGAAACGCAAGCCGATGCTGCAATATCTTCGATTCCAGAATCCTGACCCCGGCTGCGATCACGCGGCCCAAGCCGCTAAAGACCCTGAGTTCAACTTACTTCTCCAATAACCAAGAGAAAAAAAACAGGTTAGACTTTATTGTTCCTACTAAAACAAACCCAAAAGTTTAAAGTTCAGCTGTTGGAGAAGTAAGTCAAAGTGGCCGCAAACAACCTACAGCATGCGCGATGGCCTTTGGGCACGAGAATCCCGCAGAAGAGCTCTTGGAGCCTTATTCTGGGGCATTAACCCCTAAACTGATGTACTCTAATCGAACCCTAAACCCTAAACCCTAAAGCCTAAACCCCAAACAATAAACTACACCCTAAACCCTAACCCTAAACCCTAGCCTAAACCCTAAACCCTAAGCCCTAAGCCCTAAGCCCTTATAAACCCTAAACCGCGCCTGCGTCACCCCGGCGTCTTGCGTGTTGATCGTTGGCCCCACGGTCAAGCTGGAGTTGGTCACGTCGTCGTTGATTCCCACCGTGAAGTGCCTCTTCGGCACCTGGGAAGGGTTCACATTGTTTAGGGTTTTGGGGGCTGGGTTTATGGGGGCTTCGTAGGTTTTAGGGCCCAAATTGAGGAACAATCCGGATTGGGGTTTAGACGGGTGTAGGGTCTAGGCTGCCCCTTCGGCACCGGGGGTTCACAGGTTTGAGGGTTTAGGGATACAACATAAAGACACCGACAGGGTTTAGGACTTGTAGGGTTTAGGGTTGAAGTTAGGGGAAATTGCGGTTTAGGGTTTAGGGTCTATTGGGTTAGTGTTAGGGACAATGCCTGAACTAAGGGATGTGGGACAATCTTCGGATGCTGCAATCGAAGCTGCCAGTACACCCCTCTTCATGGACCCGAATTTCTTACATGCACCCACTGTGCCCCAAGAAAGACCTTCATGCAAGAAGAACCCTTACCCTAGACCCTAAACCTTATAAAACTCTAAACCCGAAAAACCCTAAACACTGTAAACCTTATAAACCCTTACTAAACCTTGCACCCCAAACCAATCGCTTTCGCCGTCGTCTTTCAACACTTCAATTATGAAAGAACACATTGTTATGCACTTCTTAGGGAGGGAGTGGGTATTGTAGCTATGTGTTCAGAGCCTAGATCAACCTTCTGTGTCGTCAAGGCGGTGTATCGTGTTTCGGGGTTGCTTTTGTTGGGGCTGCTTGGCAGCTTGGGGTGTAGGCTTTCACTCGGAATAAAACTCTCACGACGCCATATGGCTTATGTAACTTTCGGGTTTAGGGTTTAGGGTTTAGGGTAAACCCTAAACCCTAAACCCTAAACCCTAAACCCTAAACCCTAAGAAGGTACCGGCCTTCTCCAGCAAGTTGTCAAAGACCGCTTTCACGTGCCCTGGGTGCAGGCAAAGGGGGTTTCTGCCCAATCGGCTCAGGAGCTGTCGTCACAAAACCCTAAACCCTAAACCCTAAACCCTAAACCCTAAACCCAAGTTCTGGGGCTCTGGGGCTTCGTGCTAGGCCTCAGATGGTGGAGATGTGCAGATGGAGGGCCAGAAGTTCGGAAGGCAAGGCATCTAGAAAACCTCCTCGAACACCCTACAGCACGCCAAACCCTACTGTAACGGTCTGCAGACTGACAGGGACTCGAAAGCCCGAACTTCCGAACCATACAAACCTTAAAATACAAACCTTACACCCTGGATCAAAAAAACCTCAAACCCTAAGCTCTAAACTCTCAATCCCGAACCCTGACCCTAAACCGTGCATCCCAAACGCTAACCCGAACCCCTACACCCTAAGTCACCCCCCCCCCCCCCCCCGGTGACTTAACAGGGCTTGGTTAAGGGTTTAGGGTTTGGGGTTTAGGGGCTTAGGGTTTGGGGTTTGGGGTTTAGGGTTTCAGGTTTGGGGTTAAGGGTTTAGGGGTATAGCATCCAAGGCACGAGCCCCTGAACCCCTCAACCCCCTGAGGCCCCAGACGGGGGGCGAATTCCTTGCTGCCCAAGCCATAGTTGCCGCCCACTACTTTTTTGTAGACGCCAGCCTGTTCAGAAGTTAGGGTTTAGGGTTTGGGGTTTAGGGTTTAGGGTTCCGGGGTTCAGGGGTTTAGGGTGTGCCTCCGGGTCTGATCTGCTGTGTAGCGGCTCTAGCCGTAGGGCTCTGGGGCTCAAGGGTGCTCAGCCACAGAACTACTAAGGGGTTTAGGGTTTAGGGTTTATAAAGGGTTTCGGGTTTAGGGCTCTGAAACGCTTAGGGGCTCAAACCCGTTTTGCGTAGAAAGACAGTCTTTTGGCTTTGACTGTCCGGAACCACTTCAAAGGACACATTTTCACACGTCAACGAGAAAGATGAACTTCACAAGAACGTTCCCGTAAAAAACAGTACGTACTCTATACTCAAAACAACAATGCGCGAAGCGGCCCCTTTTTTTGGCCCAAGGCTCGCAAGAAATGAAATTCAACCACTATAGGGCCAAGCAAGAAATGGAAATGGCCGACAATATGGCGTGAGGAGCTCCTGCCCCCCAGGGTTTAGGGTTAGGGTTTAGGGTTTAGGTTTAGGGTTTAGGGTTTAGGGTTGAGGGTTTAGGGTTTAGGCACAAGACTGCGATAACAACTGAGAAACTGCCGCCGCGGTCTTGGTCTTGGACTCCGCGGGACGAAGAGCCATGCCCGTCAACGCCCCCGGTCGCCTACGCCAAGTGATCCTGAAGGACCCGGATCAGGGCCACCCAGAAGTATTTGGACCTCTTGACCCTGATCAGCGAGAAGTTCAGCTCAGCCTTGGCAAGGAAGTGTAGTGTTTTTGTTCGGTGTTCGAGGCTTCCTTGGTTGGTACACTCCTCGTCTTGGCCATCAAGCTGTCGTTGTGGCTCCTGTGACTCGCTGAGCTCCTCTTCTAATAGGGGTCGGAAAATTATTACTAATAGTATTCGCCTATGGTCAATGGTCCCTTTTATAAAATATCCTGTAATAACTCCCAAAACCCTATTCTAGTTATTGCCCCTATATAGTACCCATCCGGTAAGAGTGTTTTTGTTTTTTCTGCTGCGGGTGTTTTTTTGTTGCGGGTGCGGGGCGCGATTTTTTTTGCTGCGGGTGCGGGGGCGCGTACATTTTTTGCTGCGGGTGCGGGGGCGTTTTTTTTTTTTTTTCTTTTGCCGCGGGTGTGGTGAGGGGGCGCGTTTTGTCTTGCTGCGGGTGCGGGGGCGTTTTTGCTGTTTTCTATACTTGAATACGAAGACCTTTTCTCTGTATTTTATAAGGCATGCATCTATTTCTCTCTATTTTGTCTATATCGTCATAGTTTTCCTCTATATTTAATTGAGTAAGACATGAGATAGGAATAGATGAGAAACTAATTCTCTGTGTCATCCCAATATGTGACTTGCAATTAAAAGTGTTTTTGTTCCTCTTGTCCTATTTTAATAGGAAGCCCATCATTTTCTCTGTATCTGAATAGGGAAACCTCCATTTTCTTAAAATTTGAACATGAAAACCTCTTTCTTTTCTCTACACATTAGCAGGAAAACCTCTTTTTTTGTGCATCTTTTGATATGAAACCTCTCTTTTCTTGCTATTCTAATTGGAAACCTCTTTTCTCCATATTTGAATATCACGACCTCTACATCTTAATATGAACACGCTATATTCTCGTATGAAAACCTCTTTTTCCTTTACGTTGTCATAGGAAACCATCTAATTTCTGTTTATTTTAGAGCGAAAACCTCTATTGTTCTATAGTTTGCAATTTGGTCAGTATTTTCAGACTTCTTCTCTATATTTCACGAGGAAGAGATGGGAGAGGAATACATGAAAAGCGAATTCTCCATATTGTCATAAGAGTACATGCATTATCTCTATCTGTGACTCGCAGACAACATGTGTTTTTGCTCACGCTAGTCATATTCTCAGAACACAAGCTCGATTCTTTACTATGAAGACGTGTATATCTCGATTTTTAATCGGAAAATTCAACTTCCACTTCCACTATATAAGGTCTGAATTTTCGTAGGAAAGCAAGCATATATTCCATCTCTTTTCAGGCGGTTGGGGGCTGCGCAAACCCCCGCATTTGAAAACGCAATGCTTGCATCATGGGTTTGGAAGGGATTCGTAAGCTTTGAAGCAGGCTTGCCGGCTAAAAAAAGCGGAGGATTCATTTGCCTTGCTGGCATGGCTTTAAGAAGCGGAGGGGTTGGGGGGGGGCGCAGCCCCCCCCCCCCCCCATTTGCAAACCCAATGCTCGCATGATAGGCTGGGCAGGATTCAGTGCTTTGAAAACGCTTGCACAGTTTATTAAGAAAAGGGGGGGCTGTTGGGGTTGGGGGGGGGGAGGGGCGGGGTTTGGGGTGGGGGGGGAGGGGCGGGGTTGGGGAGGAAATTGCAAACAAATGACCTGGGGGGTCGGGAGGAAGGGGGGGGGAGGGGGGCGCATTTTTTTTTGCTGCGGGTGCGGGGGCGCGTTTTTGTTTTTGCTGCGGGTGCGGGGCGACACTAGCCAGGTCACTCCCCGAAAAAAGCACCCACAGCAAAACAGCACCCACAACAAAAAAAACACGGGTTCCGTACCCATCCCAGAATCCCAGAGGTCACATTTCTTGCGAGGCTACCTTTGTTCTGTCCTCTTCAAAAGGCCGCCTATGTTCTGTCCTTTTTGATCCCTATAAGCAAACTTTATATAGCCTTATTGTGGCCCCTAAGCCCTAAATCCTAAACTCTATAAACCCTTTTAACCCTAGAAATCCTATAAACCCTTGCAACCCCATAGTCCCTATAAGCCCTGTAAACCCGATAAACCCTACAAACCTTATAAACCCTAAACCCTGCAAAACCTGAACCCTAAACCCTGTAAACCCTGAACCCTAAACCCCAAACCCTGAACCCTAAACCCCAAACCCTGAACCCTAAACCCCAAACCCTGAACCCTAAACCCCAAACCCTAAACCCTAAACCCTGAACCCTAAACCCCAAACCCTAAACCCTAAAACCCTAAAACCCTAAACCCCAAACCCCAAACCCTAAACCTCAAACCGCCTCACTCATGGCCGTCAGAACATCCGCGTGGAGCGGCAGCGACGGAGCCAGGTCTTCCTCCGAAGCACCCGGCTTTGAGCATGTTTGGCTTACGGTTTAGGGTTTAGGGTTTAGGGTTTAGGGTTTAGGGTTTAGGGTTTAGGGTTTAGGGTTTAGGGCTTTGAGCATGTGTTTGGGCTTGTCAAGGGGGTACTCGGACCCTTAAGGATGGGAAGCGAGGAGGTTCCGTTAATTTACTCCGAATATGGCCCTTTAGGGTTTAGGGTTTAGGGTTTAGGGTTTAGGGCTAATATTGAGGATCTTGAAAAAGGGTCCCCAGACCCAAGGGTGCAACCTTAGGGGTCCGAGGTAGAATCCCATGAGCTTGCGGTTCAAAGCCCTAAACCCTAAACCCTAAACCCTAAACCCTAAACCCTAAACCCTAAACCCTAAACCATTTGGGTTTTGGGGTTTGGGGTTTTGGGTTAAGGGCCTAGGGAGTTTAGGGTTTTGGGTTTAGGGTTTGGGGACTTTACTCCTGGGTTTTGGAGTACTATACTTTAATACTTTTTTGCGTTCTGGGTTCCTCTTATAGCTACTTATACCTAAAGTATATACGTTTTTTCCAGGGTCTACTCCAAAGGTGGGTGCCTAGGGCTTCTTTAGGGTACAGCTCCGAAGGCTTGGCTTTGGGTGTACGAGGCTGTCTTGCGGCGTCTGTTTGCACATGTCCCGGGACGAGAGTAAGGTTTAGGGTTTAGGGTTTAGGGTTTAGGGTTTAGGGTTTAGGGTTTAGGGTTTAGGGTTTAGGGTTTAGGGTTTAGGGTGTAGGGTTTAGGGTCTAGGGTTTATATAGGTAAGGAGTTGTGAGTGAGGCGTGTTGCTGTGGAGTTTCGGTTTGCTTCTGGTGAGGCCTTGTGGGTGAAACCACCGACCCGAAACAGTGAGAATTGTCACGGCGACTTGAGCGAGAGCTGTCTTCAGCCGCACAGCAGCCACAATCCAAACCCTAAATCCTGCAACCTTAATACCCTACAACCCTAAAACCCTGAAACCCTTAATAGGGTTTAGGGAAATGCCAAGTATTGGGTGGGTTGCTCAGGGCTTGAGTCTCCTTGGTGCGGTCCAGCACGGCAATCGCCTGCACCTGGGGGGGGGGGGGGGGGGTGTAGGGTGTAGAGAATTAGGGTTTAGGGCTAGGATTTAGGGTTCAGGGTTTAGGTTGGGGCTTAGGGTTTCGGATTTAGGATTTAGGGTCTAGGGCTAGGCTTTAGGGTTTAGGTTGAGAGTTTAGGGTGGTTTTAGGGTTTAGGGCGGAGGGGATCTCCATGACCATAAATGGCCGGACCCTTTTTTACCCTGAACTCCTGTCGGGGATGACGATACAACCTCTATAGAATTCGTGGGTTTAGGGCTTAGGGTTTTGGGCTTAGGGCTTAGGGTTGGCTTTGGGCTTAGGGCTTCGGGCTTAGGGCTTAGGGCTTAGGGCTTAGGGTTTAGGGTTTAGGGTTTAGGGTTTAGGGTTTAGGGTTTAGGGTTTAGGGTTTAGGGTTTAGGGTTTAGGGTAGGCAACCGACAAAAACGTAGGCTTTCGGTTCTTAAGTTACTGTTGCCATCACTATCACTGCATCGAACCTTGAGTCTCCCAGGTACACCCTTAAGCTGATAGCCAGCCACCAACAATCCCAAAGTAGGGTTTAGGGTTTAGGGCTTAGGGTTTAGGGTTTAGGGCTTAGGGTTTAGGGTTTCAACGGTCGGCGCAAGCAAACTGCTGCGTCCACGCCCTAAACCCTGAACCCTGAACCCTAAACCCCTCAACCCTAAAGTGCCGAGGCCCCCCCGCAACATCGTTATCGCGATAAGGTGTTGTTGTCATGTCCCGGTCTCCAGTATACAAATACATGAACCCGTCTGGGGTGGGGGGGTGGGGGGGGGGGGTGGGGGAAACTGGTAAGAAAAGTTTATTGTTAAATACGCGTAAACTACGACGCATATAGCAATCTGTATGTATGTATGTATGTATGTATGTATGTATGCCTCAACCCCAAGGTGCGTTTAAACGATGTGTGGTCTAGCGACTTAGGGGGGTTTAGGCGACTTAGGCTGGCAACTTAGGCTACGAAAGTTTGGTTTGGGCGGGGGGGGGGGGGGGGGGGGTTGGTTTTAGGGCTGCGCTTTTAAGGGCTTGCTTCAGGGCTTAGGGCGCAGTCAAGTAGTGCTGCTTCGGCGCCGATTCTGGCATTTCGGCCAGAAAGTGCTCCGTGGAGAAGGGGCGGAAAAGGCGAACCTTCAAAATCCCGACCTCGGCTCAGGATGCTTCAGGGCTTTAGGGCTTTAGGGCTTTATGGCTTTTGGGCTCAGGGTTTAGGGTTTAGGGCTGAGGGTTGAGGGTTTTGCCTCACAACCCCCAAAGCCCCTGTTGTGCACAACTTACAAAGGGTTTGGGGTTTAGGGTTCGGGTCCTACACCCCACTTAAGCCCACCCTGAGACCCTGATACCTGAAAAAAACCCGTGCGCTTCTGGAAACCCAAACCCTAAACCCTAAACCCTAGACCCTAAACCCTAAACCCTAAACCCTATAAAAAACCCTAAGAAATGCTGGGTTCCAAGGCCTTCTCACCCTGAGCGCGCAGGTAGTCGACCGTCTCCTGCTTCACTTGGGAGGTTCATGGGCGCTTATAACCCCAGTTCTAAGTCTACTTGTAACCTACTTAGGGGACTTAGGGGACTTAGGGAGGAAATTAGGGGGCTTAGAATTACAGTTCTGATTGGGGTTATAAGTACTCTGAACCTCCAAGCAGGGTCTTCAAGGCTGGGGCGTTCTGGGCAGCTGCGGTTGATTCTAGGCACGTCCTCTGATGATTGTGGCCTTACAAGGGCTCGCTCCTGCTAACTGGCAAACCTTCACCCTAAATTCCCGAAACCCTAAACCCTAAACCCGAAACCCTAAACCCCGAACTTTATAACCTTGAGCTGAACGCCAACCCGAAGCCCTAGCTAGGCCACGCCCTAAGCGGGTCTACGTTATAAAGGCCGGTGGCCTCTTTATCTGTTCCCCATATACCTTAATATTGCCCCTAGATACCCCAATAAGAACCCCGAATATATACCCCTATAAAATACCCTAAACCCTAAACCCGAAACCCTAAACCCTATGCTTCCAAGTCCTCCGCGGTCTTTGCTGCTGAGCCCATGATGACGACGCATCGCTCCGCCTTTCAGCCAAAGGGGCTTAGGGTTAGCGTTCAGGGTTGTTTCGACCAGAAACGTAGGGACGTGTAGCGGTTCAGAAACCCTAAACCCTAAACCCTAAACCCTAAACCCTAAACCCTAAACTAGGGAGTTTACGGGGTCTCTCTACCTTAAGGCTTCTGTTGGAGGGTTTGTACTGAAGATACGAAGCCCTATGTTAAGCGGACCCAATAAACTGGACCACTCGTTTAAGAACTGCCCATATTCATGTATGCTGTCACGCTGGCCCTTCTAAACTCTGTCAAAGACTCCTGTGAATCATACTCCCCCTTTCTTGGGTTAGAGGGGACATCTTGCAAGATGCGTCTCTTGATAACCCAAGACAAGGGGGAAGATCATTCATGGTCCCCCCGGGACTTCCTGCAGTGCGGCAGGGAGACTCTGAATTTAGGGTACAAAAAACCCTAAACCCTAAACCCTAAACATATCCCAAGTGGAGGTTGACCACTGAGACTGTGGTGCTTCAGTGGCAGGCCTGGTTGGGAAAATATTGAGCCCCATGGCAACTGTCTCGTTCATTTCGAATACTCTTTGTGGGATGCAGCGAGACTGACAGCGCGAAAGAGAAGACAGAGAGAGAGAGAGGGAGAGAATGCGAGGGAGGCGAGTGAGAGAGAGTGAGAGAGTGAGAGAGTGAGAGAGTGAGAGAGTGAGAGAGTGAGAGAGTGAGAGAGAGAGAGAGGGAGAAGAGAGAGAGAGAGAGAGGGAGGGAGAGAGGGAGAGAGAGAGAGAGAGAGGAAGAGAGAGAGAGAGGAGACCATGAAGAGAGCGAGAGAGAGCACATTAGAGAAAGAAAGTGCGAGAGAGAGAGAGAGAGAGAGACAGAGCGGCGGCGAGACAGAGAGAGAGAGAGAGAGAGCCAGAGCGAGCGAAGAGAGTGAGAGAAAGAGAGGGGAGAAAGAGAGATAGAAGCAGACACATACACAGAAATAGAAAAACCAACTATGACAACCAAACATGTAACATATAGGTACCTCTGACCATGCATAACATAAACATATCTGGCAATGAACATGCATATGTCCATGCAGAAGCGAGTGACGTATGAGGACCTGTTGGGTTTGTGGTAGTTCCCGAAGTTCCGCAGCCACCCTAAACCCTAAACCCTAAACCCTAAACCCTAAACCTTAAACCCTAAAGGAGCCTGGGGATCGCCGTAGTACTCGAAGAGCTTGTACTGGCGGCCGGTGATCACGCCAACTTGGTCCATCACGTCCTGCCCAGGTTTGGGGTTTAGGGTTTAGGGTTTGGGGTTTAGGGTTTCCATCACGTCCTGCCCGGGGCTTTGGGGGTTTTCAGGGCTTGCAGGGTTTAGAGGTTTTTCTATATAGGGTTAGGGTTTAGGGTTTAGGGCTTAGGGTTTAGGGTCTAGGGTTTAGGGTTAAGGGCTGAGGGTAGTTATAGGGTGTGGTATGTAGGGTGGTCTATGGTTCGTAGGGTTGATTGAGCAAGCCAAATGTAGTGACCGGCCATTCCATCCAGTCTATGGTGCCGGGGCGGGTGGCTAGTCGGATTTTCGCGTTTCGAGTGCATGGTGTTTAAGCTTCTAGGAACTGAGGCTTGTATAAAAACAGGTATACCATACGGGCCTTGGTTAATGATTACAATAGGGTTTTTGGGGGTCATTGTAGTGGAGTTACACAGGAACCATAGAGGAATATTGTTTTTGTAATTATTCCGTCCCCGATATCAAGGGTATTTCCCAAGGTAGGGGTACCCCAGCATACTCCGAAATATCGAATTATTCATACTCCTCTAAATAAGGACCCCATCAAAAACGGGTACCCTTATTTTCGCAACCGCCTCCTCTTAGCATAGTTTCACAGTCCCTTGATGTGGGCACTTCAGGCTATACTCCCCTTAGAACCTTTAAAACAAATATGTTTACTATCCTCTTGGATTTTATATAACCAAAAATATAAAATAATTCCCAAGGGGGATATAGCAGGGTCTAGAAGCATGTCCGTGTCTCAAGCGCGGCCTGAACAATGCCGGGGACGGCATCGTAGTACCTGCCAGGGTTTAGGGTTTAGGGGGTAGGGTGTAGGGTTTAGGGTTGAGGTTCTAGGTGGATGAATATTTCGCACTAGGAAGGATTATCGTGTGTCACTTTTGGATGGTTACTGGACTAGAAACTCTCCGGCACAATCCCGAACAATCACGCTTGATCCAAATTAATCAGGGTTTTCAGGGTTTACTGTCAGGACTTGAGAGCGGAGGTGCTTCAAAACACAAGGTTTGTTTGGGCTTTGGAATTGAGCGGTTTGAAGGGGTTAGGGGTCGAGGGTTTGAGGACATGGGCTACCAAGTCTAAATAAAGCATAGCCCCTAGCAAATAATACGGTATTCTTCCGGAATTAATTCGTACCTCGATCCTAGGCAAGCAGCTCTTCAGTCCCTGCCGGGCCTTTATATACACTTTTTTGACGGGGGTTCCAGGTTTAGGGGGCTAGGAAGGAAGGGAGGGAAGGAAGGAAGGAAGGAAGGAGAAGCGCCCATGGACCTGTAAACCCCTAAACTGCAGTGGTGGGTGGTTCTGGGGTTTGTTGTGTTGTGTCCAAGCCGTCGGGTTTGGGGTTTGGGGTTTAGGGTTCAAAGTTCAGGGTGTATTCGGGTTTAGGGGTGTAAGAGTCTGTTCCTTGTCTTAACTTAACCTTAAACCCGAAAGCTAAAAGCGGTCCCCAACTCAGCTCCGCCTCAGCAAGACTCAGGTTGAGGGTTCGGCCCTTTCGGAGGGTGCAGGGTTTGGGTTGTTCGACAAAGCATACTGGCCGTACTCGCCGGGAGTTCGAGCTTGGCTTGCTTCAGCTTCTTCTGCATGCGAGGGAAGTCCACTCAATTCTTCGCGAGCCTTCCGCTTGGCCGCAGACGCTCCCGCCCAGGGGCGGGGGGGAACAAGAGTCGTCATGGCCGCAGTCTGCGAGCCCAGGCAACGCCATCGATTTGTGTCATGAGTTCCTCTAAGGAACTTTGCGGACACGATATCAGCCAACTTCGGTTGGTCTGCGAAAAAGTCGCAGTCGATTTCCCCCTTCCGGCAGGACAACGGGGCTCAGGCAGGACTGTCTTCGGCAATGCGTGGCACTACCCAGCCCAAAAAAGGTTTAGGGTTTAGGGTTTAGCGTTTAGGGTTTAGGGTTTAGGGCCTCATACTTAGGATACGCCCTACATTACTATCGTGAGGTAAAAGTCCCTTCATGAACCAAAAAAGGAAGTGAAGAAACCTGCCCCTCGAAGCTTCATCCGCTAAACCCCAAACCCTAAACCCTAAACCCTAAACCCCAACAAGGCCCTAAGACCTGAAGGGCGCCTGTTGGCAGACACCGCAGACTGGTAGTAGGTCTGCCTCGCGGACTTCGGCGGCTGCCCGGTTTAGGGGGTAGGGTTTAGGATTTGGGGTTTAGGGTTTAGGGGGTAGGGTTTAGGATTTGGGGTTTAGGGTTTAGTTTAGGGTTTAGGGTTTAGGGTTTAGGGTTTAGGGTTTAGGGTTTAAGGTTTAGGGTTTAGGGTTTAGGGTTTAGGGTTTAGGGTTTAGGGTTTAGGGCTTAGGGCTACAGGGCCCGGATTGGCAGGGTTTAGGTGCCACGGCTTCGGCACCAGGGGGTTGCTTTGGGGTATGATTCCGCCGATCCTTCTGCCTTATTCCCTCAAGCCCTAAAACCCTAAAGCCCTAAAGTTTTACGACTCAAAACCCAACATAAACAAACCTCTAAAATCTCTACAGCCTCTAAAACCTCGAGAACCTCCAAAACCTCTAAAACCTTAAAACCCTAAAAAAACCCTAAACCCTAAAGCCTAAAACCTCTAAACCCAGTTGAGGGCTTGGCGAGAGGGATCGCGCTATGTAGTGGCGTCCCCTAAAACGCAAGAGACCCAACCTTTAGGGGTTTAGGGTGTAGCGTAACCCTAGAATCCTAGAAAGCCCCAAGCCCTAAACCCTCAAGCCCATGCCCACAGCACCATAAAAAGCAGAAGAATTGCAACCAGCAGGAGTGAGCACAATAGACAAACATAGGAATAGCAATGAGGATTGCAAGCTCCGCTAACACGAGCCAGAAAACAAGAACGCTCATAACATTGGGAAGGTTCATACATCGATCATCAAGAGTACCTTTTTCAGCAAAAGCGAACTACGATTGGGAGGCGTTCTGCCCTAAATCCTGAATCCAGACCCTTAAACTCTGAACCCTAAGTGTTAAGCCCCCAAAGGTAACTACAATTGGGAGTCCAAGCCCCTGAACCCCTAAACCCCTACCCCCTAAACCCCTAAACTCCTACACCCTAAACCCCAAAAGCCCTGAATCCCCCGACCCCTAAACCCTAAACCCCTGAAACCCTAAACCATAAAACCCAAAAGCTTCGGTGACCCCAAAACTCTAAAGCCCAAAGATCTAAACCCTAAACCCTAAAACCCTAAAACCCTAAAACCCTAAACCCTAAACCCTAAACCCTAAACCCTAAACCCCACACCCTAAACCCTAAACCCTAAACCCTAAACCCTAAACCCTAAACCCTAAACCCTAAACCCTAAACCCTAAACCCTAAACCCTAATTAAAAAGGCCCCTATCGGCCAGGGTGCGGATCTTGCCCGAGGCCGCGCATGATCGGATGCTGCGGGTTCCTGGGTGGATGCCCAAGTTCGACCCCAAAAGGAGGTTTAGGGTTTAGGGTTTAGGGTTTCGGGTTTGGGGTTTGGGGTTTAGGGTTTAGGGTTTAGGGCTTAGGGTTTAGGGTTTGAGGCCCGAAGGCATGATCATAGTGGCCACACCTGCAAGAAGAGTAGGAAAGGGAAGAATCTGAACATCCTGGCGAGGAACAACCTTGTACTTCCAAGCTCCCTGACTTACTGAATGTTCCTTAGATCCTGACCGAACCCTCAGGCCCCTAACACCTAAAGCCAATAAAACCCTGGAACCCTTGATTTGAGGGATGTTCGATTTTTTGAATTCTTTGGGGTACAAGCGTACTGGTTCCCCGTTGCATCTCCACTTAGTGAAAAGTGGGTTTAAACTTACAAGCTGCTCTTCACAGGGATCGCATTCGGTCATTACCGAACTATGCCTAGAACTAGTAGCAATTCAAGCACCGAACCGGGCCGCAATGCTCCCAACAACCCAGGCCGCCCCCAGTGCATGCGATCACGCTGAATTTGAACACATTGGGTCTGGGTTTAGAGTTCAGGATCATCCGAAAAATGGGACAGGTTCCGAAATTTGGAGTACCTTATGAGGGGTCTATATAATTATAGGGGAATCCTACTCTTTGGGTGTCTATATCTGGGGTCCCCTGCGATGGAGGTTGACGAAAATAGGGAGACCCCTGAAATAGACCCCCTTATAAAAAAGGACTCGTAAACCCTAAACCCTAAACCCTAAAGCCCACATTTTCGTAAATCCCCAAATTTGGAAACCAAGACGTTCTGGGCGAAAGCCAAAGATCAGCCCGCGCTGGCGGAAGGCGTCCAACTCGTCCCAGGGGACGATGCTCCTAAGAAGGTTTAGGGTTTAGGGTTTGGGCTTTGGGGTTTGGGGTTTGGGGTTTCGGGCTTGGGGTTTGGGTTTTGGGGGCTTGGGGTCTGGGGTTTGGGGTTTACTGCCTAGGGTGTATTGCATTTGCTGATTAACCTTTCTATATGTTGAAATTACAAAGTACGTTTTTTGTGCTTGTTCATGTATGATTGATTTTGTTTACTAGGTGTAGTTACTTTTCTTACCGGGGTTGCATGGATTTCACGAACTTGGGATCTTTTCCCTAAACCCTATAAACCCTAAACTAACCCTCATGTTGAAACCCAGCGACCTGCGAACAGTGACAGAGGCTCTGACGGTCAACCAAAAAAAACCTGAAGCCTAAAGCCTTCTATGGGTTTAGGGTTCAGGGATATAGGAGTTGAGGGGTTTAGGGTTTAGGGTTTAGGGTTTAGGGTTTAGGGTTTAGGGTTTAGGGTTCAGATGTTTGGGGTTCAGGTGCTTAAGGGTTGAGAGGGGTTTAGGGGCTGCCAGGGCTTAGAAAGCCCCTAAACCTCGCACTGAAGGCAGGCGTCTTCATGGTGCTGTAGGGGATTGGCTTGACGCACTCGATGACGCCGGAGGTGCGCCTTCAGAAGGAGGGTTTAGGCTTTAGGGTTTAGGGTTTAGGGTTTGGGGTTTGGGGTTTGGGGTTTGGGGTTTAGGGTTCAGGGTCATTAAATGTCTGGGGTTTATAGAGGCGAAGGGTTGGAGGTTTTTGCCCAATGACCACTTGTACAAAAACCCAAACCCCAAATCCCCCTAAACCCCAAACCCCTCTAATTAACCCTGAATCCCGAACCCCTCTAAGCCTAAGACCACAACCCCTAGAAACCCTAAACCCTTTACCAGTCTAAACCTAAACCCTAAACCACTCGAACCCTTAACGACAAACCCTCTAACCCTAAACCCCAGAGCCCTCCAACCCTAAACATGTGTAACCCTAAACCCCTCTAGCCCTAACCCTGAACCCCTTTAGCCCTAAACCCTAAACTCCTCAAGCCCTAAGCCCTAAACTCTAGCCCCCAAATCCCTCTAGCCCTAAACCCTAATCCATAAATCCCTCTTGCCCTAAACCCGAAAGCCTACATCCTTCTAGCCCTAAACCCTAAACCCTAAACCCTAAACCCTAAACCCTAAACCCTAAACCCTAAACCCTAAACCCTAAAGCTCGGCGGGGGCGCGTGCCGTCGAAGAAGTGGACGAAGGGCACCGAGCTCCGAAGCGATGCGAGGTGTGCGACCAAGCCGAGGTCCATGACCTCTTCTGGGGGATTTTCGGGGTTTAGGGTTTAGGGCTAGGGTTTAGGGTTTAGGGTTTAGGGTTTAGGGTTTAGGGTTTAGGGTTTAGGGTTTAGGGTTTAGGGTTTAGGGTTTAGGGTTTGGGTTTAGGGTTAGAGGCGTTTAGGGTAGAAGGTTTAGGGCTTAGGGTTAGACCTCTTCCAGGGATTTCAGGGTTTAGGGTTTAGGGCTAGAGGGGTTTAGGGTTTAGGGTTAGCAGGGTTTAGGGTTTAGGGTTAGCAGGTTTTAGGGTTTAGGGTTAGAAGGGTTTAGGGTTTGGTTCTCTTCTAGGTCTTCAGGCGCAGAGGGGGGTTTAGGGGTTTAGGGTTAGAAGCGTTTAGGGCTTGGGTTAGAGGGGTTTCGGGTCTAGGGTTCGAGGGGTTGGGGATTTTGAAGGGGAAGGGTTTAGGGCTTAGGGTTTTTGGGCTTGTGGTTTTGCGTCTGGGGTTGGGGGGTTTGGGGGTTTGGGGTAAGGTTCAGGGTTTGCGGTTTGTGTTCAGGGTTTCGGGAAAATTTCGTGTCTAAGGGTGCGGGGCAATGTTGGGGTGGTTTGAGGGTCTAGGGGGCCAAGACCCTTCTGTCTAGAACTGAAAAAGAATTCCTTTGAAAAACTTGGCCTGTATGTATGATGCTGAATTAATCTACTACATCCTCTGTCCCCTAACCCTCAAGCCTCAAAAACAGCCCTTGTCCCTCTCAGGCAATAAACCCTAAACCCTAAACCCTAAACCCTAAACCCTAAACGCCTCGACCGGCTTTGCTGTGAGCCCGTGCCAGCCTCCTGCGGATTGTGTGCGCTGAGCAGGGCACAGCCAGTCGATCGAACCTTGGCAGAGTCTCCACCGGACTCCACAGGCGTGGCGCGAGCGTGTAGGGTTTAAGAGTTAAATGCAGCAAAATTCCCGAGCTGCTGCGAGGCAACTTTTCCAGGTTTAGGGTTTAGAATTTAGGGTTTAGGGTTTAGAATTTAGGGTTTAGGGGTTTAGGGTTTAGAGTTTAGACTTCAGGGTTCATTGTAGGACTTATTGGGCTCAGGGAAGCTTAGCAAGCTTGAGAAGGGCTCGCAAGCCGACCGCAAAGCTCGACGCCACACTCTTCCTTGAGGCTTGTTGTGGGCGCCGAAACCCAAAACCCAAAACCCAAAACCCTAAACCCTAAACCCGAAACCCTAAACCCTAAACCCGAAACCCTAACCCTAAACCGTAAACCCTATGGTCGGCAGATTTGAGCCCAGGAGTTTAGGGTTCGCTGGTGCTACACGGGAGTCTGGGAGCCAAAAGGTGGCTTGGGGAGACTCTTGGATGGATCTCGAGAGCCAGGCTCGATGTAGACACAGGCCAGGGTTTAGGGTTTAGGGTTTAGGGTTTAGGGTTTAGGGTTTAGGGTTAGGGTTTAGGGTTTAGGGTTTAGGGTTCGGGGTTTAGGGTTTAGGGCGGTTCAGGGTTTAGGGTTCGGGGTTTAGGGTGGGGCATTCCATCGCAGCAGGCCCTTGACCCTCCAAACCGCATAAAGCCCAATGCCACCGAAGATCCGCCATCACGTCGGAGTGATCGCAGAAGATGGACCTGCGCGGCAAAGCCTTGATGCCTTCTGGGGTGGTTGTAGGGTTTATTGTTTGGGGTATAAACTCTGATCTAAACATGGTTTCAGGCTAAGGGTCACCGTCTTGAGAAACTTCACCTCACAAATCCCTTGCTGTTGGGTTATTCGAGGTCTGTAATTAGGTTTCTTTTGCGGTGAGAGTAGAGGGTGATTCCAGGGTTTAGGTGTTCAGGGATTTGGGGGATTACAAAGCATTTACATGGGTCCCTTTAAGCGAACGTATTTGCTATATGGGCCTGCTGGGGAGGGGGGAGGGATGATGAAAACAGATGGCCAATGACGCCACTGATGAACCCGAACCCCCAACTACCCATGACCTTTAGCTTCTTGACTTCGTTGCAAGGGGTGTAAAGAGATCCTTAATTCTGAAACACGCACACACACACACACATACATGCACACACCCAAAATGCGGATGCCGCGGCAGGGATTGGCGCGCCAACGCGCGGGCGGAGACATGGAAGACTGCCGGGAGCAACTCCCCAGCGCAGAGGTACCTCGCAAGGGGTTTGGGCTTTGGGTGTGTCGGGCTAACGAAATACGCTCTCTGGACCTTAGGATCCCTGTGAACCCTACACAACCCCTAAACTCTATGAGCCCTATAATGCCTTACAAGCCCGAAACCCCAAAACTAAAAACCGGAAACCCTAAACCCGAAAAGCCTTTTACAATTTAAAAACTCCCTAAACCCTAAACCCTAAACCCTAAACCCTAAACCCTAAACCCTAAACCCTAAACCCTAAACCCTAAACCCTAAACCCTAAACCCTAAACCCTCCCAAAAAACCCTCAACTTGCGGCCGAAGGAGCATGTTCGGAATCATGAGGAGAAGTCCCTGTGAAGCGGTAAACGTCCTCAGCAAACGAAGAAGTCCGGGGTTTGGGGCTTAGGATTTGGGGTTCAAGGGTTAAGGGTTTAGGGTTTAGGATTTGGGGTTTAGGGTTTAGGGTTTAAGGGTTTAGGGTTTAGGTTTTGGGGCTTAGGATTTGGGGTTTAGGGTTTGGGGTTAGACTTGGGTTTAACGGGGATTTGGTTTAGGATTTGGGGTTTAGTTTTAGGGTTTAAGTTTAGGGCTTATGGCAACAGGGACCATTGGGAGATCTGGAAACTGAAGTCGCCTCTTAGGGTTTAGGGCTTAAGGCTTGCGGGCCAGAACATGCCAAGCAGGCTGTAGACGCCCAAACGGCCAACACACCAGAGCCCTAAACCTCCACCCAAAAAGCCCCAGACCCCACTAAGCCTGAAACCGAAACCCCCTCAACCCGAACCTAAAACCCCCTAGGCCTAAACCCTAAACCCTATACCCTAAACCCCCAACCCCCCTAAGCCCTGGCACCCGAAAGCCCTCGGTGTCGGATGCTCCCTTCGTCCCAGGGGCGTGCACAAGGCGCCGCCGGACAATGCACCATGTAAAGCTCCCGCCTCGGGCTTGGGGTTTAGGGTTTAGGGTTTAGGGTTTAGGGTTTAGGGTTTAGGGTTTAGGGTTTAGGGTTTAGGGTTTAGGGTTTAGGGTTTAGGGTTTAGAGTTGTAGGCTTTGGGGTTTAGGGTTCAGGGTGCAAGGATACGGCCCCGATACACACCAAAAAGCCTTAAGCCGCATACCCGACACTTTGATGCTGAGGCACCTGGTTATGAAGCTCATTCATGGAGTGTCGCCTTTACCTAGAGCAAACATGTTTACCCTTACGGAAATATACTCGCAGTTAAGGCAGCAAAGGTACATTGGTCTTGTCTTGAGGGTGGCTCAGTGTGCGATGCAGGCTTCCTGAAGGATCGATGCGTAAACGCTCCTGTAGTGGTGGGATTTTTTTTTGGGGGGGGGGGGGGGGGGGGGGGGGGTCTGACGGTGGGGGGGGGGGGGGGGGGGGCGAGACGAACACGGACGAGTTCAATAACCTAGATGCACTTCGAATAGGGAAAATACTCATGAGTACCCCCCCCTCCCCCCACCCCTAGCCCACAGGTGTCCGGCAGCGGACAGGCATGGGCACGACCTCCCCCTAAACCCGAAACCTGAAACCCGAAACCCTAAAACCTAAATCCGAAACCCTCAAACCTAAACCCGAGACCCTAAACCCGAAACCCTAAACCCGAAACCCGAAACCCTAAACCCTAGACTCACCCCCTGCCCCCCCCTACCTCCTCCCCTAATGCGCGTCCAGACACGGACCCCAACTCCGACTGCATCTGCTTCACCTCCAAGGTTTTCGGGCTTTAGGGTTTAAGGGGTTTAGGGGGTTTAGGGGGTTTAGGGGGTTTAGGGGGTTCAGGGGGGTTTAGGGGGTTGAGGGGGTTTAGGGGGGTTTAGGGGATTTAGGGGGTTTAGGGGGGTTTAGGGGGTTCAGGGGGTTTAGGGGGTTTAGGGGGTTTAGGGGAGCTGTTGGGCCGGGGATTCGGGGAGGGGGGGGCTTGGGATTTGAGGCTCTTGTTAACAGAGGCGAGGTTAGGGCCTTTTTGCGTTAGGGCTCGGGTGCCTCTTCTGAATTCTTGGATTTCGCATCGCAGCCGAGACCTCAAGCCCTGAACCCTGAGCACGAACAAGCACTTCACAGAAGCCTTAAATCTGAAATCCTAAGCCCTAAACCCTAAGCCCTAAGCTCGTAAGCCCGTAAGCCCGTAAGCCCTAAGCCCAAAGCCCAAAGCCCAAAGCCCGAAGCCCGAAGCCCGAAGCCCGAAGCCCTAAGCCCTAAAAGCCCGAAACTCCGCCATTAGGCTTTTTGTTCTGTAGGAGATTGAGGACTTCAGGGACATGCACCTTCACAGTCTGTCCGAACACGTTCTTGCGGCCTTGCCTGGGCTTGGGGTGTAATTAGGATTTAGGATTTCGGGCTTAGGGCTTAGAATCTAGGGTTTAGGGTTCAGGGCTTAGGGTTTAGAATCTAGGGTTTAGGGTTCAGGGTTTAGGGGCTTCGGGTTTTGGGGCTTATGCAGGGCATGCTTCGGGCTTTTTGTGGTTGGATCCTGTCAGGCTGTTTTGATGTACGTATACAAACCTCGAAACTTGCGTCCCATGGTTTAGAGAGTTCAGGGCAGGGGGCGGGGGGTGGAAGACCTGGGTTAGGTGAAGGGCTGAGGGCCCGTATGGCCTTGAGGGTTTTAAGTCGGCTGAAGCACTCGGCATTGCCCTCCAGCATCCTTTCCTAAAGGGCACCCACTGTTAATACCACTATGGAAATTGTAGGCATCCCTCTAACCCCCCAGAAACCAACTTTTTTCAAACCATGCTACTAAAGGTGGACCCTCTGGGTGTCAGCCGATTGAGGCCAGGTGGGGCAAAGAGCCCGAAAAAGAAAGCAGAGACGCGCGCCTTATCTACTACTTGCTTAAGAAACCCCAAAAATCAATAATAATAAGACGAAGAATAAGAATCTCCATATTTTTGCCCTTATTATAAGGAAGAATATGTTTAGTGTTTCGGTGGTTCTTAAGCAAAAAATCGTAGTTCTGGGGAGCCGCTCTATTCCGGCTCAGGCACGTGGCGAACTTGTCCATGGTCTCACCCATGCTGGTCGAAGGCGAGATTGGGTAGATGAAGGAAACGTCACCTCAGTTAGGGTTTAGGGTTTAGGGTTTAGGGTTTAGGGTTTAGGGTTTAGGGTTTAGGGTTTAGGGTTTAGGGTTTAGGGTTTAGGGTTTAGGGTTTAGGGTTTAGGGTTTAGGGCTTAGGGTTTAGGGTTTAGGATTTAGAGCTTAGGGTTTAGGGTTTAGGGACAGTATGGAAGCCCGTTGTGCATCTCTACCTCCTTCTCCTCCATATGGTGAGTGCTCCGAACTCTGGTCCCTTTTGGGGCATCCGTATGGTCTTTGCAGATGCCTAGAGCCCCAACTCTCATACTCCCCTTCACAAAGTATACCGGGGACTCTCTTTGGCTACATAATCTACTTAAGGGGTAGCTACTACTAGGTACTACGGTCTGCAAGTGAAGGGTTGTTGATCGACGCGCCTCAGTTTCCCTGGTTTCCTCTGTTTGGGACCCACCTTTGGAGTAGACCCTGGAAAAAAAGTATATACTTTTTAGGTATAAGTAGCTAGAATAGGAACCCAGACCGCAAAAAAGCATAGAAGTATAGTACTGCAAAACCCAGGGGAGGTTTTTGTTGGTAATCCGCATGTCTCTTTTGTCTGGTTTTGGGGGACTTCTGGCTGAGGAAGAGGCATGCTGCACTGCCTAGAAGGAAAACAAGTACCAACAAAGAGTTTTAAAACAACTTGTGAGGCTAGGAGACCTAAATTTCCTAACCCTGAACCCCAAAACCTAAACCCTAAACCCTAAACCCTAAACCCTAAACCCGAATTTAGGGGAACCCTAAGCCCAGGAGTTCATGGGCCCTGGCCTCAGATCCTCGTCAAGGCACTGAGCGCGTAGGCAACGTGAGCGGCGGCGGTGTTCCCGTCAATGGCGCGCTCGGACTTCCCCTCGTGGCTCAGCATCGGCATGTCGATGGAACCTTCCGCAAGGTATGTGTATGTATTGATGATGATTATGTCTCCTTCTTCTGTTTAATCGATATTATACTGTATGCTTAATGACATAATACATCTACAGTACTATATATGTATATCATGTATACTAGTTATTCAGACTGGGCAACGGCCCTGACAAAGGTCGGGCAACACACACTTCGCACGTTGAGGGGGTGCAAAGCAGATCACGGCCATCTTATGGACGAAAGACCCAACTAGTAACCATAGAACCCTACCCGGGTCCCGAATTTTGGGGTTAGAGCCCGGCTTGTCAAGACAGTATAATTAAGAGTTTAGGGTTTAGGGTTCAGGGTTTAGGGTTTAGGGTTTAGAGTTCAGGGTCTAGGGTTTAAGGGGTTTAAGGATGGTTTAAGGTTTAGGGGTTTGGGGACACCCTAAACCCTAAACCCTAAACCCTAAACCCTAAACCCTAAACCCTAAACCCTAAACCCAAAACCCTCTATCTTTGGTACGACAGCCGAAGCCAGCACCACCAACTCTGGGAGCCGTACGGCTCGCTTTGATCTTCTTGGCAAAGGACAGCCCGGCTCCCATATGAGCCAGCCTGAGTTAGGGTTTAGGGTTTAGGAGTTAGGGTTTAGGGTTTAGGGTTTAGGGTTTAGGGCTTAGGGCTTAGGGTTTACCACTATTTGCTTAAGAACCCCAAAAGAATAAACAATAATAATCCCTATATTACCCTTAATAGGGAAGAGTACTTCTAGTTTTTCGGGGTTCTTCGGCAATTAGTAGTTTAGGATTTAGGGTTTAGGGTTGAGAGTTTGCGGCATGACATGTAATTATGGGGTTTCAGGGGTTGTGGTTCCTTAGGGTTCAGGGTTTAGGGTTTAGGGTTTAGGGCTTCTCAGGTTTAGCGATTGAGGTTGGTGGCTTCGGGCTCTATGGATTCGAGGCTTGGCGGAGGTCAGGGTTACACGTTTGTAGAAGTTTAGGGTTTAGGGTTTAGGGTTTAGGGTTTAGGGTTTAGGGTATTCAGGTTCGGGATACCGTTTCTTTCTGTGCGATTCGGGAGATCACCTCACGGCAGCCGCCTAGAAGTGTCACAGCCTAAAACGTTAAAAGCCTAAACCCTACCCTAGACCCTAAACCTATCAGCTTAGGGTTTATAGGGTTTTCGAGCCGCGAGGCGGACGTGGGGCTTCCGTGGCCACCTGCGTGGAGCCGAAGGCTCGGCTGATGGCCTGGCTTGGGTTTAGGGTTTAGGGTTTAGGGTTTAGGGTTTAGGGTTTAGGGTTTAGGGTTTAGGGTTTAGGCTTTAGGGTTTAGGGTTTAGGGTTTAGGGTTCAGGGTTCAGGGTTCAGGGTTCAGGGTTTAGGGTTTGGGGTTTGGGGTTTGGGGTTCAGGGTTTGGGGTTTGGTGTTTAAGGTTTGGGGTTTAGGGCTAGGGCTTGGGGTTTAGAGCTTAGGGTTTGGGGTTTAGTGTTTAGGGTTTCATTGGGGTTTTGAATCTAGAGGGAACTCTAAAGCCTTCAACATCCAAAGCTTCGAGGGCTTAGGGTTTGTAGTTTTAGCTTTGGGGTCTAGGTTTTCGGGCTTAGGATCATCAGGCGGCTTCCGAAAATTGGGGGTGGGGGGTTACGATCTTGTGGAGGGTGCCGATTATGAGGATAATAAGGCTTAAAGTAAGATAGGGTATGTAAGGTCGTCCCCTGTTTGAGGAAATTCTCATAAACACCTAAACTCAAAGCCCTTGACATTAAGGTTTGAGGGTCTTGGTCTCGGTCTCTGTGTGTGTGTGTGCGTGTGTTCAGCAGCACGGTTCCTGAAAAACCTACACGCCCCAAATCCCTTACTGAGAAACTCGAGTCTCTTAGCCATAAACACCGAAACCCCAAACCCCAAACCCTAGACACTAAACCCTAAAATCCCAAAACCCAAAACCCCAAAACCACAAACCCCGAAACCCCGAAACCCCCCCCCCCAAAAAAAAAAAAAAAAAAAAAAAAACTCAAACCCCAAACCCTAAATCCCAAATCCCACGAAACCCTGAAGCCTAAGCCCCAAATCCCAAAGCCTAAACCCTGAATCCCAAACCCCACCAAAACCCCCCAAAACCCCAAGCCCCAAAACCCCAAACCCTAAACCCCCAGCCCCAGACCCTAAACCCTAAACCAAAACCCTGAACCCTAAACCCTAAACCCCAAATCCCAAGCCCTAAACCCTAAACCCTAAACCCCAAACCCTGAACCCTAAACCCTAAACCCTAAACCCTGGCGGCACCTGCGCCGCCTTGGCGGCTTTGTCTCCCTTCCCCATGGTTCTTGCGAGGCGGCGCACCTGAGGGAAGCTTGGGTTTAGGGTTTCGGGTTTAGGGTTTAGGGTTTAGGGCTAAGGGTTTAAGGTTTGGGTCCGGAAGCCAATTGGGTTTTTTCGGGTATAAAAGGGGTATAGAAGGGGTCCCAACTAAGGTCCCGTCCCTAAGAACCTGCGGGGGAAACAAGGTTCTAGGCCTGGAGGGCTGTAGGGTTTGTGTAGCGTCAGGTCCGGCTTACGGCTTGGGGTTTAGGGCTTCGGGTTTCGGAGTCTTATATAGGAAATGTAGGGTTTAGGGTAGAGGGTTTAGGGTTAGGATTTAGGGTTTCAGAGCCTTAGATTAGGAAATGGGGCTTCAGGGCTTTGGTGACTTCGGGCTCTCAGGTTGAACCCCTGTCAACTCCTCCTTCGGGGACTTAGGGTTTATAGGCTTTAGGGTGGTGTTTTGCTCCCTGGAGATTTCTTCAACTACTACTCCACCTACTACTACTCCACCTACTACGACTACTGCTACTGCTACCTCCACTAGTTGATAAGTTGAAACCCACACCCAAAACCCCAAAAATCTCCCAACCCCTTTACCCTAGACCACTGAAACCTCAAACCCAAACCCCGAATTCTGCTGCGAGGTGGCGGAACGGAACTTGCACGAGCCTCAGGACAAAAGTTTGGAGTCCTCAGCAGAAAGCAGGCCGTAAAGCTAAACCCTAAACCCTCCCTAAACCCTAAACCCTAAACCCTAAACCCTAAACCCTTCTACTTGTAGCCCCCCGGGTTGAAGAATTGGGGTTGAAGGCTCAAGTAAGGTTAGGCATTCAGAACATAGCATCTTGGGTTTCAGTTTATGGTCTATACCTTAGGGTTTAGGCTTGAAGCTTTCGAGTGTATGGAAGATGTAAGCCGAAAAATCCAGAACTCGGTTCTGGGGAATTGGGATTTACTTAGCCTCCATGCATCGTGTTGGGATTCAGGGCTTCATCCTCCGTGCTTCTGAAATCAAGGCTTAAGGGTTTAGGGCTTGGGATTTGGGGCTTTAGGGGATCAAGGCTTGTGGCCCCAATACCGGACACCCCCTCGACATGCACGCAGCTGCTGGGCAGGGTTTTGAGGGTTTGGTTCAGGGGTTAGTTCACTGTCCCGGACTCAGAATAACCTAGGAAGAGGGTTTGGGGTTTGGGGTTTTGCTAGGCTGCCCAGTAACCTAGGCTTAAAAAGGGTGCCCTTTTTTGCTTAAAGGGGTTTATAAGGATAAACCTAAACCCCCCCAAAAAGGGAATAAGGGTACTACTGGGCATCCAAAGGGGCATCCCTTGCCTTTTAACGGGCTTTTATCGGCGAAATGCAACACAAAAAAACAGGCAGGAGGTCCAACTGACGGTTCTAGGGGGGCTTTAGGGTTTAGGGTTCAGGGTTTAGGGTTTAGGGTTTAGGGTTTAGGGGGGCTAGGCTCCACACTGTAAGCACCTGGCTGGCTCTTAGTCCTTAGTAGGGAATGAGGGCATGAAGGCACCCTATGTACTTCCTACTAAAGGGTCTATAAAGGACCCTCCTTCCCTCCTTCCCTACTAAGAACGCGGGAGAAGTCTAAACCCTGAAGTCCCCCCACCTCTACACTACATGGGCCCTTAAGAATTTCCCCCCCCCCCCCCCCCCCAACAAAAAACCCGAAATTATGCAACGAGGGAGAGGGTAAAATAGCCCAAAGGCATACATATTACCCAGTAAACCCTAAACCCTAAACCCTAAACCCTAAACTGTGCTGTGAATGCTGAGGCTCCTGTCAAAGGCCTCCAGAGCACTTGCTGGCGATTATAAAACGGCTTCGGCGGCACGGGCGGGTGAGCCACTAAACGATTTGGGCTGAAGGGAACAGTGGACAGAATTCCACACACAAGGGATGGGGTTGAGGGTTTAGGTTGCAGAACTCTGGCCTCAGTCATTTTGCGGACCGCGGTATATTCTAGTTTGAGAAATTACCAAAACGGAGTTGTGGTTTCGATCATGATGTCCCTACACCGACCCTGAACCCTATGAATCCAGATGCATGGTTAGGGTTTAGGGTTCAGGGATCAGGGTTCAGGGTTTAGGGTTTAGGGATAAGTTGATCCAACTCTTTGATCACGTGAAGTGTAGAACCCAGTGGTGCTGAGCACCCCCCACTCCAATCTGATCCTCCTGAGCCCAGAACCCTGCCTAGAGTAACCTATGTGTCGTCAAGCAAAAAATATTCTAACCAGCGGCTTAGGGTCATGTATGGTTTAAGGCGAAGGGTTTCAGGGCTTAGAGCACCTTCATTTTTGGGCACACCTCCCCCTTTGTTTTAAGGGAACATAGATTACACTAAACCCTAAACCCGAAACCCTAAACCCTAAACCCTGGCCGTAAAACCCTAAACCCGCATGACTCTAGGTGAGCCCAAAAAGGCCTGAACCGATGCTTCTGTGCAGGTGAGAAACACCTTCCGTGGGGCTGAGACCCCGATGAGCCCTAGGAGATCCCAAAGACTAGGAGATCCCAAAGAAGCCCCAAGCAATTCTTAGGGTTTAGGGTTTAGGGTTTAGGGTTATGGTTTAGGGTTCCGAACAGTCCGTCCAAACTCAGGGCCCCTAAACAGAGCTTTCAGCCTTTCACCCCCCAAATCCTATGCCCCAGAAATCCTCATCCCAAAAGCCCAAAACCCGAAACCCCCCCCAAACAACTCGTCAAGCCCGCCAGGCCCCACAGCCTCGGCCCCGAATCAGGCCCCAAGAAGCCCAACACTGAACTGCTGCGTTTCGGGTTTCATTGCCCTAAACCCTAAACCCTAAACCCTAAACCCTCAACCCTAATTCAACCCTAAACCCTAAACCCTAAACCCTAAACCCTCAACCCTGAACCCTAAACCCTAAACCCTAAACCCTAAACCCAGCCTGGCAAGGCTGATGGGCATGATGAGGTTTGGGGCTTAGGGTTTTGGAGACGTGTTGAGCGCCGGTCGCCCTCCGGGGCGTAGGTGTTCCGAATGCGGAGCTCCTCTGGGCCTTCAGGGTTAGGCTTTAGGGTTTTGGGCTTAGGGTTTAGGCTTTGTAGGGTTTAGAGTTTAGGGCCTCGGGTTTAGGATTTCGGGTTTAGGGTTTCGGGTCTGCCGAGAGTAACCTTACATCTTCTGGAAGAAGGAAAAGTGTACCTCAATTCGTGGACGTTTTTGTGTCCCTGTTCTGAGTGTACGTAGGGTACTCAGGTTTCTCTAGGCAAGGTCAATGGCTTCGGGTGCTGTGCTTGAGGTGTCCATGTCTACTTGAGGGTTTGAGCCTTGGAGGCCACGGTTGATGCGTTCATGGTTTTCTGATTTCGGGTCGAGGGTGTGCTGTTCAGGGCTGTGAGTATAGGCTTTTCATGGTGAGGGGGAGAGTTTAGGGCCGAAGCTTTAGGCTTTCCGCGGTGAGGATGTAGGGGTTTAAACCCTATAGAACCCTAAACCCTAAACCCTAAACCCTAAACCCTAAACCCTAAACCCTAAACCCTAAACCCTAAACCCTAAACCGTACTTGGGGGACGGGAGGTTGGCAGGAAATCCCAACTTCCAAGGCGCGCGCTAATGGAAATCCCAACTTCCAAGCCATCTTAACCTTGTCTGCTTACCCTAAACCCTAAACCCTAAACCCTAAACCCTAAACCCTAAACCCTACAGTCTGGGCCTCGGACCAAACCGAAACCCCTGAGCGCCAAACACCCTTCACAAAGGTGGCCCTGAGGCAGAGGTCTTTGGTATGATGGACCCTGAAGTTGGGATCACGTACCCTATATTTTTTAACTATGCTACCCCTAAACCTGTCACCCTTATGTAAACCCCAAACCCCCAAACCACAAAGCCTAAACCACAAACCCTAACCCTAAACTCTTAACTTTAGGGCCCCTGGGTCCCCGGCTCATCTTCAGCGCGTTTGCGAGGTGGACCATGTAGCACTCCGCAACCATCAGACCTGGTCGCCGAACCTATCCTAAGGCTCCTAGGCCTTGGACTCTTACTTTAGGGTTTATAAGGTTTAGGGTTTAGGGTTTCGGGCTTAAAGTTTGTAAGGGTTTAGGGCGCCAAGGGCTCTGATGGTAGGAGTTTTTGGGCCCAAAGGCCATGTTGCATGAGGTTCTGGGGCCATTTTGGGGGTAGAGTTGCCTTTGAGTTACGTGAGGTCAAGTAAGGGTGATTAGGGTTCAGGGTCCTATGGGGATTGGGATTCAGGTTGAGATGTCCCCCCTTATAATTACTAACAGTCCTTGATAAGGATTACAATCGCGGCTACTAGTATAAGGGTGAACATCTCAAGATTCAGGGGCTTTCCCTAAACACAAAGCCAAAACCTTCGAGTGATCAAGCCCGTCCGCCTTGCGGTCCTCCGAAGCCACGGAAGGCTGTGTTGGACCTGTGCCACAATGCGGGTTTTAAGTCCCGGCTTTGGGGCCCTTAGGCGGAGGAGTGGGTTTAGGCTCTTGGGTTTAGGCATGAGGGCTGAGAGTTTGAGGTTTAGGCTTTAGGGTTCAGGGTTGAGGGCTTTAGGGGTTTAGGGGCTTATGGGTTTAGGGTGCATGAGGCTTCAAGCACTGCGCGGTGCGAGGGAAAGACATTGCTTTCGTGTTGGTCTCTTGAGCAGAAGTAGCAGATCTCCTGGAGCAAGCTGGCGTCTCCGTTGTTCGCCCCAGTTAAGACTCCAACCCTCCATGTGATGGGCATGTCGTTTCTGGAGACGATCGCCGTGTCACCGGGTGCGTCCCTCAGGGACTCCTACAGCACCGACTCCAGCCGCCATGCGGTCAGACATCGCTAAATTCGTTAGCAACCGCTAACGGAGGCAACTAGCTACCCGAGCTCCTGTAGTCTACTATTTGCTTGAGAAACCTCCCACAAAACAGAGTTTCTTCCTTATAAGGGCAATACTGGGATTATTGTCTCAAATATATATATATATATGATATATATATATATATATATGTTTTTTTTTTTTTTTGGGGGGGGGGTCCTTGCCGTTGCTATGAGTTGTCGCGGGCAGGGTGGGGGGAGGCAATTTAAGGGCAGGGCCATCCCAAGACCTCCAAAGCCCCCCCAAAGCCCCAATTCCCGGGTTTAGGGTTTAGGGTTTAGGGTTTAGGGTTTAGGGTTTGGGGTTTGGGGTTTAGAGTTTAGGGTTTAGGGAAACCGGCGAAAAGAAGGCTTCGGGTAGCTGCATCTTGCGTCGGAGCGGGTGGCAAAGAGCGCGAGGAGCCGCAGAAAAAATGACTGGCAAGCCAGAAAACACTTCTTGTTGGGTAGAAGCTTCAAGGGGGAGGGAAAACAAACAAATTAAATAAAGCTGCAGAAAACCAAAATGCCTCATGATTGTGGGGCCGAATTTGCGAAGGTTGGGGCGGGAGGTGGGGGGGGGGGGGGGGGGGGGGGGGGGCTGTGAATCCCAAACCCGATGCTTGCCGAAGACCGCCCTAAACCCTAAACCCTAAACCCCAAACCCCAAACCCTAAACCCTAAACCTGTGCATGAAGGAGCCCTTCAGCCGAGGTGGGGACGACGTGTTCGTCAAGCACATGTAGCCTTTCAGCCGCACCTAGCTGCCGGCATAGTTTGGGCTTCGCAGCTTCAGAAATAGGGTTCAGGGTTTAGGGTTTAGGGTTTAGGGTTTTGGGTTTAGGGTTTAGGGTTTAGGGTGTGCCCTTAAATGGCGACAACTTATCGACCCCTTATGTAATACAAGCACTTATACCCTATAAACCCAAGGGCTCATACTCCAAAACCTTTAGAAAAATGATCGGCGACCCCTCAGAAGGCTCGAAACACCCAGGTCCCAAATAACCCTAAACCCTAAACCCTAAACCCTAAACCCTAAACCCTAAACCCTAAACCCTAAACCCTAAACCTGTTGAATAGCCACAGCTTGGCCGAGATAGCCGGGTTTACGAGGACCGCGTGGATAACGACGAAGCTTAAGGTTTCGGAGCCTTGGGGTATTGAAGGTTTCAGGGTTCAGGGTTTACGGTTTCGGGCTTAGTTGCTTTAAGAGGGTCCCGGGTCGCTTTAGTGAGGGTCTGGGGTTTAGGGAAAGAGGTACTGCAAAGAAAGGCGCACATCTGTTTGCCAACACCATGTCTGACACGTTGCGCACCATAGAGACGATCAGCTTCCAGAGGGTTGTTGTGCGCAGAGGACTTTCGTCAAACGGCTCTACCATGCATGGGCTGTCGGATCCTGCATTGCTAGTCTACGCGCCAGTTACTACTATGCAATGAGGGGGTAGATTTAGGGTCAGCAAAATTGTTCGAAGGCTTAAAGAAGCCGTGCGGGTCAGAAGCGGTGTGGGGCAGTGGGCAAGGTCATGTCAAGTACAGATGTGTCAAGGTTCAAACTTAGCGGATTCCAAAAGACCCTAAAGCCCCACCCCTGGAACTTATGGAAATCCTGCAAAAGGGTTTAGGGATTTGGGGGAACAAGGGCTACGCCGCTCCGTCGCGCTCCGAGCTGAGGACATTGGGAATCTTGTAGGCGCCATCGCCTCAGGTCCGAGGAGTATCGAGCTGCTCACGGCTTAGGGGATCCGTAGTATGGGAGACGGTATCCAAGACTACAGCGTTAGGGGGCTTAGGGGTTTAGGGGTTTAAGAGTTTAGGGGTTTAGAGAGAGGTGTAATGTTTAGGTGCTTAGGGTCTAAGTGCTTAGGAGTGCCGGGAGTAGTGGTTAGGGGCCCATTCCCTGAACCCAGAATCTAAATGCTTAGAAGACCAGACACCTACACCCTCAGGCCTCAAACCTGACGGCCCGAAACCCTAGAAAAAGCTCGAGCCCTGAACCAGCTCCTGGGGGTTTAGGGACTAGCCCTAATTAAACCCTAAACTCTAAACCCTAATCCTAAACCCTGGCCCTAAACCCTAATCCTAAACCCCCACTTGAGGGGTTTTCAGGGTGCCTTTGCTGCCGCCCGGGGGCTGTGGAAGAGCGCGCGACCCAGCACGGGCTCCGTCAGGTCCATGGAGTAGCCGCCCTTAGGATCTCTGAAGGTTTAAGGGTCCACATTTTAGAGTTTAGGGTTTAGGGTTAAGGGTTTAGGGTGTGTACTGACTAGGGTTTAGGGTGTGTATTTTCAAGGGTCTATATTTACTAGGGTTAAAGGGTTTCGGGTTTAGGGTGTATTGATGAGGTTTCCTGTATGGCCCTCAAAAAATTATGTGCCATAATAGCTTCATAAGAACTCTTCGGGGAGGCTTGAACTTTAAACCCCTAACCCTAAACCCTAAATCCTGAACCCTAAACCCTAAACCCTAAACCCTTGGGAATTCGTGGAAGTTTATGGACTTTGGGGGTTCCGGGGCACAGAACCCTAAACCCTAAACCCTAAACCCTGAACCCTAAACCCTAAACCCTAAACCCTAAACCCTAAACCCCAAACCCTAAACCCTAGACCCTAAACCCTAAACCCCGAGCTTCGGGCGTTGCACCAGAGCTTGGCGTCCAGAGCCCGCAGCTTGCCATCGGGGCCTCAACTTGCTGGTGTGTTTAGGGTTGAGGGTTTTAGGGTTTAGGGTTCAGGGTTTAGGGTTTGGGGTTTAGGGTTTGGGGTTTAGGGTTTAGGGTTTGGGGTTTAGGGTTTGGGGTTTAGGGTTTGGGGTATAGGAGGGGACATGGCAATGACCCCCCCCCCACCATGGGCACCTAAACCCTAAGCCCCAAACGCAGGCAGCAGCTGTTCAAGCTTGGACTTGCGCATGCCACACGAATCCCCTCCCCAGAAGAGTACGACCCCAACAAAAGTGTTCCATGTAACCAGAAGGAGTTTTAACTTATTAACTACACTAGGGGGAACTTGGCGCAGAGAGCTGAACAATCTCAGCCTTTAAGGGGCAGTGTAGTCGTGGATGTCACGGTCACAGTCACCGCCACGCCTGGCCCTAAACCCTAAACCCTAAAACCCCAAACCCTCAACCCTAAACCCTGAACCCTGAACCCTGGACCCTGGACCCTAAACCCTAAACCCAAAAACCCAGCAACTCCGTGCAGGCAGAGTGTCAGAGGATCCCCTACTACATACGCCCTTCCCTCCCAACAAGAAGTACACAGCAACTGAGTTTATTGGGTTTTGAGTCGTTGCCCTTATCAGGGTGCCTTTCGTGAGGGGTTTAGGGTTTAGGGTTTAGGGTTTAGGGTTTAGGGTTTAGGGTTTAGGGTTTAGGGTTTAGGGTTTAGGGTATGAAAAGCAACACCATCGTGGGCTCCCAGCCAGCAGCCGCCCTATACCTGGCAAGTTGGGGTTTAGGGTTTAGGGTTTAGGGGTTTAGGGGATTAGGGTTTAGGGTTTAGGGTTTAAGGTTTAAGGTTCAGGGGTTTAGGGTTTAGGGTTTAGAAGGTCAGGGGTTTGGGGGGTTAAGGGTTTCCAGGGGCTTCGGGTTTAGGGTTCAGGGTTTAGCGCGCTGGTGCGTGTTCTGCATGAGGGCCTGTTGAGGGTCCTTCCGCAAAGCACCTCGATTCCAATGGTGCCTATTTAAAACATCCTGAATTCAAAGCCGAGAAGGGTAAAAGGGCCTAAACCAGCTTTAACGAATCGGGGGGAACATTGCTCAACAAAAGGGCAACAGGGCGCCATTGGGGCTACCAAGCCCAAAAGTGGGAATAACAGCGCAGTAAGTCCCAGGGGCCCAGGAGTCACCACCCTACACCCTAAACCCTAAATTACTCTAAATCCTAAACAACTCTAAACCCTAAACCCTGAACTGCCCAAAACCCCAAAACCCTTGAGCCTAAACCACCCGAAGCTACCCGAAGCCCTAACCCTAAACCCTAAACCCGAAACCCTAAACCCTCTGAAGCCCACCGAGCTCCCGGCTTCGCCAGGAAGGGGTGGCGGGTCCCGGTCAGCCACATGTCCACGTCGCGGTCAAGATCTTAGCAGGCGCATTTAGGGTTCTCAGGGCTAACAAAGGGTTTACAGGGTATGTAAAGGAGGGTTTAGGGTTTAGGGTTTAGGGTTTGGGGTTTGGGGTTTAGGGTTGTTGAAAGGGTGTACAGGGTTTATAAGGTTCATGAGCACATTACAAGGGTTTAGGAACTACAGGGTGTACGGTTTGGGGGGGGCGTTGCTCTTCAAATTCTGGGCGCTTTTTGGCTTTTTGGTACGCGCAACCTGGGTAGCCCAGCAACCATATTCTAATAAGGGCACCCTTTTTGGGGGGGTTTACTTTACAAGGGAACCCAGAACCAACAAAAAGGCAAAGATTACCCTGAACCCTAAACCCTAAACCCTCAACCCTCAACCCTAACTGTTTGCTTCAAGCTCAGGTCTCGCGGGCGCGCGGAAAGCCCTGAAGGCCCCCCAAATCAAAGCTTCTCAACTGATCTGCACACCCTTAAAACCCGAAACCCTGGAACAACATCCCGGAAGCCTGAGCCCTGTGAGCCCCCACCCGGAAGCCCAAAAGGCCAAAAAACCCTAAAACTCTAGACCCTAAATCCTCAATCCTGAACCCTAAACCCTAAACCCTAAATCCCTAACCTATCTATGCACACGACCCTATAGAGTCTCTGCAAAGCCCTGCAGCTGAGAGCAGCGCTGATCTTCACCTCAAGAGCGCCAACTCTTGGGGTTTAGAAAAGCACGGTTTAGGGTTTAGGGTTTTTAGGGTTTTTAGGGTTTTTAGGGTTTTTAGGGTTTAGGGTTTAGGGTTTAGGGTTTCTGAGGACAGAGCCGCGGCAGACAAGTAGCCTTCTGAGGCAGAGATGAAGCGCTATGAGTCAGAGAAGGTCTCAAAGAAGAAGCAGAAATAGGGGGAGGGCATCATATTCCTCTGAGAAGCTGGAGCCGGGATTTTACCCTAAACCCTAAACCCTAAACCCTAAACCCTAAACCCTAAACCCTAAACCCAAAAACCCTCCGCGCTATCGGTTGCCTGCATCCGATAGCCATGCTGTAAGCCGATGCCCTGATTCCCATCTCTTTTCAGAAGCACTGTCAGCCACAGGGAGCTGATTCAGCACTCCTCTTCAAAACTCTGCTCTCCCTGACTTCCCCAAACCCGAAACGCTTACACACCCAAGCCCTATACAACTGAAAATTCCCAAACCCTAAACCCTAAACCCTAAACCCTAGCCCTAAACCCTAAACCCTAAACTCTAAACTGATGGCAGCTCTGGTCGTGGGGCTGCGAAACCCGAGTTCAAGCCTCCCTGCTCTGCTCAGGCACCGAGGAGCCGCTGAACAATCTCATGCCCTACATGGGTTTTAAGGGGTAGAGGCTTAGGGGTTTAGGGGTTTAGGGGTTTAGGGTTTAGGGGATTAGGGCTTAGGGGTTTAGGGGTTTAGGGGTTTAGGGGTTTAGGGGTTTAGGGGTTTAGGGGTTTAGGGGTTTAGAGGTTCAGGGGTTTGGGGGTAAGGGTTTGGGGGTTTGGGGTTCGGGTTTAGGGGTTTAGGGGTTTACGGTTTGTAGGGCTTAGGCAGCTGCAAGTCCATAAGCGCAGCGCAACGACTGAGGCCGGGGCAGGGCGTCGGAGGCGATGTGCGGCTAAGGCGACAATGGAGGAGAAGGGAACCGTGCGAGTCTCCTGGTGAGGTTTTTTTGCTAGAATTTGGTGTATGTGTAGGTTTAGGGATGCCTGGTTGACATGGAGGTTGGGATAAGCCTAACCCTAAACCCTAAACCCTAAACCTGGAAACCCTATTTTGGTTTGAGAGGCATGCTCGCGGAGCTTGTTCCACTTTCTCAAGTAGTGGAGTGTCAGAGGCAGCGTTTGGCTAGGAGCCGCGGTTTAGGGTTTAGGGTTTAAGGTTCAGGGTTTTTAGGCCTTTAGGGTTCGGGGTCTCTGGGAAGAGTGGCCAGAAGCAACTCATGGCAGCCATGGCACTTGAAATTGTTCTACAGATTTCTACTACTTGCTTAAGAACACCGAAAAAAAAGGTATTCCTCCTTATTACGGGAAATATAGTATAGGGACTCTGTTTAAAAAAAAACTTTTGGGGCTCTTAAGCAAACAGTAGATTTAGGTCCTTTACAAAGGACATCCTGCGACAAAGCGCGCATTACTTAGAGCTGAAGGGGGTGGGGTTTAGAACTTTCGGCATATGATTGCTGTTTGGGGGGTCAGGAACCTATACTTGGAGGTTCAGGGCACTTATAGCCCCAATTATGACTGCACTTATCAGCCCCTAGGTAGGTCATAAGTAGACTTGTAACTAAGTACCCATGAACCTGCAAGTAGGGCCAGGTTCATGACACAATGTATTCAATCCGGCGCCTTCCCACCGAAGCCGCCACCCATGCGCTTGACCTTGCAGATGACCTGCCGTTCTACCCCGTGGCATGCGAAAAAAGAGCTCTAAACCCTAAACCCTAAACCCTAAACCCCATGTTGGGCTGGGGGCCTTGGGATCTCGTAGAAACGAAAGTAAACGTGCGCAAGGGCTTAGGGTTTTTAGGGTTGATGGTAACCTCAACCCTGCACTTTGCTACTGACCTGGTAGCCCAGTAACCATATCATCGTACTCATTGCAAGGGCACCCCTTTAGAGGTTGGTTACTTTAGAAGGAGCCCAAAAACCAAAGATGGTAAAAGGTACCACTGGGCTACCCAGGAAGCCCTAAAGGCCCCTAACCCCCCCCCCCCCCCAAAAAAAAAAAAAAACCTAAAAAACCCAAAGAACCGTTAACAACCCCCCCAAAAAAACAAAAACAACCCTAAAGGTACCACTGGGCTATCACGACGAACTAGATTTGAGAGGTTCGGGAGGCTGGGGGCAGTTTGCCGGGGGTCCTCTTAGTGCTGCGGTATGGCCCTGCAGATTATGGTTGAGGGTTGGAGGTTTAGGGTTTAGGGTTTAGGGTTTAGGGTTTGGGGCAACGTTCGGGGCATATCAGATTTGGACGGTAGCGCAAACGCCAGGGGCCACATTTGTCCAGAGTACAATCTCTTGTGACAACAAGCTGCCTGCACTTCGAAAGCTGCGCAATCCCATAAGGCAAGCCGCATCGTGCACCACGTATTAACAGAAGTCCGTGTGATCTAGCATGACTGCTGTCTTGCATACCGTAGTTGCAGCATGAGATGTTCCTCAGTCGACATCAAAGCCCGCCACAACGCACCGAACCCTCCGCCTAAACCGTAAACAGCCCTGTACTACAGGGGCTTTAATTTCGAGAGAATAGGCTTTGGGAGGGTGACTATAGCATAGTTGGGACCATAAGGGAGTAATAGTAGCAGTTATTCCGACCTCTATATTAGGAGAAGAGGTTATCTGCGTCTTTTTTTGGTTGTCTGCGTCTTTTTTTCTGGTGGCCTGCTTTTTTTAATGTTTATCTGCGTCTTTTTGGTCTTGGTTTCCTGCAGCGCATCACACTTTTGCTTCCACCGTGGGTTATCTGTGTCTTTGTTTTTGGGACTTCTGCGTCATTTTCTTGTTTTTTGTGTTGAGGGTTTAAGTTTTGGGAGAGGGTTTGGGGTTTCAGGGTTGAGTGTAGTGTTCAAGGGTTTAAGGGTTTAAGGGTTTAGGGTTTAGGTTTTAGTGTTTGAGGTTTGAGGTTTAGGGTTTAGGGTTTAGGGTTTAGGGTTTAGGGTTTGGGGTTTAAGGTCTATAGGGTTTAGGGTTTAGGTTTAGGCTTTAGGGTTTGGGGTTTAAGGTCTAGGGTTTAGGGTTTAGGGTTTAGGGTTTAGGGTTGAGGATTTAGGGTTTAGGGTTTAGGGTTGGGGCTTCGGGCTTCGGGCCTAGGGCCTAGGGCTTAGGGTTTAGGGTTTAGGGTCTTGCGAGTTGGGATGGAATTGATCTCCCAGCGGTGGTCTCCAGCTTCCCCAAAGGCTTCTGTGGTGCGAAATACAGCACCTCGCTGCCTGCGCCTGGCTGTTTGGAGTATTCCCCGCTTTTCCTTCGTAGGCAACGAAGTACCCCCCCTAAACCCTAAACCCTAAACCCTAAACCCTAAACCCTAAACCCTAAACCCACAAATGAACATCACATCATCATTGCCACCATGGGTGATCTCTGGGGGCGACTTGCATACGTAGATCAGCCTGGGACTGGAACCAACCCTGGCAAGCTCGTAGCACCACACGTGGCCAGGTCCTTGCTGAAACCAACTCTTCGTGCCGATGTAAGACCGAGGACATACCCCCCCCCCAAGGCTCGGCAAGCCATTGCTAGTTGCAATGTTTGGGGGTTCGGGTTAACGCCAACTCCCTAACACCTGAACATCAACATCCGAAACCCTAAACCCGTAAACTTCCTAAACTCTATAACCGCCCTAAACCCTAAACCCTTCACCCTAAACCCTAAACCCTATAACGCCCTAAATCCCAAACCCAAAAAACTCCAAAAGTCCATGAACCCCAGGGAGCCTTGCTGCATGGGATCCCGCAGATGCTGGCGGCATACTTCCTAGGCTGTTGGGGTTAAGGGTTTAGGGCTTGGGGTTTGGGGTTTAAGGTTTCGGGTTTGGGGTTTAGGGTTAGAGTTTGGGGCTTGGGGTTCAGGGTTTCGGAACCCCAGAGGAGAAAACTATAAACCCAATCATGCAGCGGGAGCCCCTGCCCAACCCCACAGAAGCCGCAAGACACAAGAGCAAGACGGTGGACACTTGTCAATGGTTTAGGGTTTAGGGTTCAGGGTTTATGGTTCAGGGTTAGACAGACTGTAACCCCCAACCAAAGAGCAAAAGCAAACAACATACTACTGATCAGCCCTGAAAAGGCCTATCACATACGTTGGAAAGCAGCAACAAAGAGCAAGACAGAATAAGGCCTGAACCCGATACAATCCCTGAACTCAAACCCACCCGACGCCAAACAAGTGAGACAGTATAGCACTATGCCTATACAAACCCTAAGCCCCCAATCTGAAGGCGTAATACACTATATGCCCTCCGCCTCGATCTTGTATATGCCCTATAGACCCTAATAGACCCTAAACCCATAAGAGCAAGACATTACTTACCCTAAGGTCTATATACAAACCACATACCCAAGACAAGTACGTCCTGAAAAGTATTCATACACTCACCAATACGAAGCCCAAAACCCTAAACCCTAAACCCTACTCATCTACTCTCACAACTTCAAGAGCCCAGGAATCAGCGTTTTCAATTTTATGGTTCCTACACAAAGAAAGAGGGAACCCGACAAGGTTTTTGGCGAAGTAAGAGCCCTAAACCCTAAATCCTAAACCCTAAATCCTAAACCCTAAACCCTGAACCCTAAACCCTAAACCCTAAATCCTAAACCCTAAACCCTAAACCCTAAACCCTACCTCATATATGCTCAACAGCCAAAGCTTCTGGGTCTTCATGGCCGCCTGCGTGGAGCAGTGGACCGTGAGCCTCAGCCGAGAGATGAAGGGCTCAGGGTCTAAACCCTAAACCCTAAACCCTAAACCCTAAACCCTAAACCCTAAACCCTAAACCCAAGGACACGGAGGAGAGGAATTCTCTCAGCCCACTGCTCATCGCCCTCGCCCGGTACAGCCAGCGCTGCGTTGCACTCCAGGTAGAAATGCTCCTGGCTTCTGCATGGCTGAGGGATTTAGGTAAGGTTTAGGGTTTAGGGTTTAGGGTTTAGGGTTTAGGGTTTAGGGTTTAGGGTTTAGGGCTTAGGGTTTAGGGTTTAGGGTTTAGGGTTTAGGGCTTGCATGGTAGGTTTAGGGGGGACTGTGAGATCAACGGCCCCAGCTTTTGTGGTTTCAGCTTCAACAGAAGTATGAGCCACGAAAGCTGCAGCTGGTTAGGGTAGGAGGGTTTACAAAAATTAAGGGAACCCAAATATAGATCCCCAAATAATAGTAGGATTCCCTTTTAATAAGGACCCAAAGAGGTACCCCTGATTTCGGGAACCACCGCATGACGCAATGGTGTGTATCAAAGCCGGTGCGGAGTTCTGGAACTGCCAGGCAAACATTGCAAGTCAGCCTAGGGAACCAGGTGATGATGATGATGATGATGAACAACAACAGCCTCCGCACCCTAAACCCTAAACCCTAAACCCAAAACCCTAAACCCAAAACCCTAAACCCCAACATCGAACCCTATGCTGCCTTAAAAAGCCCGGCCCGTACTGGGCCGTGCCAGGTCGCCTTTGCTGTTTTTGTTGCTGCTCCGGTTCTGACGGCCTCCCTGTGACCTCGCCCACGACAGCTCCTATTGTGTGTTGTTTATGAGTTCTGTGTCTTTTCAACCCTAAACCCTAAACCCTAAACCCTAAACCCTAAACCCTAAACAAACCTGCACAAGGTATATTGAATTCGGCAGCTCGTAAACAAAAACAGGTCTTTCTTCATGTTCCGTCGGCTGTATTTTGAGATCTTAGGGCCGGGGGACTGTTTAGCTCTAGGGTTACGCAGCCAACGGGACTTGCCTGCTTCTGAGGGCTGCTAGTGAGGCTGGGCAGCAACAGAATCCCCAAGACCACGACATGACGTGTTAGGGGCTTCGGGTCTAGGACGTAGGATTGTTTGGGGTTTAGGGTTTGGGATTTAGAATTTAGGGTTTGGGGTTTAGGATTTAGGGTTCAATAATCAGCCGACCGAACATGTGGGATGGAAAGGTAGCCGACACCGTATCTGCACGTTATCGCCCGCCTGGCCGCCCATCTTGACTTCACCTTCCACGATGACTGAGTCCGGCCTTGTTGGCGAGAACTTTCGGGCTTAGGGTTGAGCCGTCATGTGCAGGATGTGAGGAGGAGCTAGGCACACAGGATTGTACTGAAGCCATCAGAGTCGGCCGTGCGATTGATATAGTTGCCCTATTTCAGAAATGTACGCAATTTTGGGGTTTGTAGGTAGAGCCATCCAGTCACCCCCAGATCTGGCCGCAACTCCGAAAAGCGAGCCCTAACGCAACCTCAAAGCTTAAACGCTCGCCCTTTGCGCACTTAAAAGAAATCAACACAATCGTTAAACAAGAATAAGCTCGCCCAGCCATAAACCCCAAACCCTAAACCCTAAACCCTCCCAAGGCCCGCCCTTCTATGGCAACAATTGCTGCCAAAGCAGGCGGTGCCCTCTGGGCTGATGGCAGCTTAAAGGCGGCATCCACGTCGCCATCCTGGTACTCAAGGGCTCTCAGCCCACAGTTTAGGATTTAGGGTTTTGGGGGGTTCAGGGTTTTGGGTTTGAGGCTTTAGGGTTCAGAGTTTAGGGGTTTAGGGTTGAGGGTTTGGGGTTTGGGGGATAACGGTTTGGGGTTTGGGGTTTGAGGCTCCTCCATCGTCAGGACCTTGTCCACACATTTGTCAGCCTTGATCGCGTCCTTCGGGGGCCGACGGCGGGTGACGGTGTGTTAAACCCTAAACCCTAAACCCTAAACCCTAAACCCTAAACCAAATTTCACGTTTCAGGCTGGGGCTTCTTGTGTTCCGCGCTCTGGGATGCTTTCTCGACTGAGCCAGGGAGCGAAAGAAGACCCCTACCACCCTAAGCCACGCGATTTAGGGTTTAGGGTTTAGGGTTCAGGGTTTAGGGTTTACGGATGTTCCCCTATAATGATCATAGGGGGTACTATAATCCCTATAAGGGACTGTTCTTGTGCACAGGAGGACATCCCAACACACACACACACACAGAGACACACACAGACACACACACAGACACACACACACACACACACACACAAAACCCTGCCACCCCTGAAAATGAAAAGAACCTTGCAGCGGATGGCGGTCCTCCACTGTGATGATGGGCTCCAAATCAGAGTACTGCACCTCACCGTAAACCCTAAACCCTAAACCCCAAACCCTAAACCCTAAACCCTAAACCTCAGGCATCACAGAGCTCAGCTTCCCATCATTCAGGGGCGTGGGGATTTCAAGCGTCTGAGGGTTGGCCTAGAAAAATACTGGACTTGAGAGTTAGCTTTTCAGGAGTTGCGGAGAGCGTTTAGGGCTTAGGGTTTTTAGGGGTTCGGGGTTTAGGGTTCTCAGTTTAGGGCGGCCCTTCACACACACACCAAATGCTTCTTGGAATTCGGGTTTGCGGCCTACGAATTCTAAGTCCAAGCACGCAGTAGGACAAACAAAGAAGGTCTCATAGACAAATTCAACATTTTGGAAGTAGGTATCCAAAAACCCTGATGACTGTGGAGATTTGGGTCTCTAACCCTAAGACCACCAAGGTTCCATAACTACTCCCTAAGGCTCATAAGCTTCCCTAAGGTTCCCTGGGCACCTACCCCCCATGAACCCCCTCCCTTAAGAACGCTATAACTGGCTATAGCTATATTTCCAGAAGGGCACTCTACGGGCACTGCCAAAACATCGATCCTACTGCGACCCGACACCCCCAGTACCCTAAACCCGAAACCCTAAACCACCGACACCTATACGAGGCCTCCGAAGAACTTCTTGGGGCTGCAGGCTTGGGATGTTCCCCGCTATCCCGTGATGCGTCAGGAAGAAGTCCAAACAGCACGTGGATGTAACACATCAAGACTTCCTGGGATGACTGGCCGAAGTAAGTTCTGTTGGCGCACACGCGGTCGAATGCTTCCAGCCAGTCCAGGATGAGCTGCACTTACTAAACCCCAAAACCTGAACCCTAAACCCCCAATTCTAAGCCCTATTCAGGACTGCTAGTATGAGGGAACATCCCAACTGTAAGCCACTATTGCAAGCACCTCCTGGGCTAAACCCTAAACCCCCTAAACCCCCTAAACCCCCTAAACCCCCTAAACCCCCTAAACCCCCTAAACCCCCTAAACCCCCTAAACCCCCTAAACCCCCTAACCCCCCTAAACCCCCTAAACCCCCTAAACCCCCTAAACCCCCTAAACCCCCTAAACCCCCTAAACCCCCTAAACCCCCTAAACCCCCTAAACCCCCTAAACCCCCTAAACCCCCTAAACCCTGAACCCTGAACCTGAACCCTGAAGCAAGCAAGCAAGCAAAGCCTTGAAGCCCCGAAGCCTTGAAACCCTGAAGCAAAAGGGCGCCCCTGCAGGGCCATAAACGGAAACACCGCAACACCTAACTCTCCCCCTACCCCCCCCAAAAAAAAAAGCCTGAGACCCTAAAATCCGAAGACCCCTCAATCCCTAAACCCTCAAACCCTGAACCCTGAACCCTAAACCCTAAACCTTAAACCTTAAACCCTAAACCCTTACCTGGCTGACGGCCAGCCTTGACCAGACGCGCCGCACGCTCTGCAGCCTGGGGTGCGGGGTGGCCAGGATGCTGGGGTTTGCGGCGTGTTAGGGTTTAGGGTTTAGGGTTTAGGGTTTAGGGTTTAGGGTTTAGGGTTTAGGGTTTGGGGTTTGGGGTTTGGGGTTTAGGGTGTAGGGTTTGGGGTTTAGGGTTTGGGGTTTAGGGTTTAGGGTTTGGGGTTTAGGGGTTTAGGGCTTAGGGTTTGGGGTTTAGGGGTTTAGGGGTTTAGGGGCTTAGGGTTTAGGGTTTAGGGTTTAGGGTTTAGGGTTTAGGGTTTAGGGTTTAGGGTTTAGGGTTTGGGGTTTAGGGTTTAGGGTTTGGGGTTTAGGGTTTAGAGAGTGCCCGGTGTACTACAGGGTTTTGGGGGGTGTACGGTTGAGATGTACGTGCCAGGGTGTAGGAATAAGAACGAAGCTGCACCCAAGGAACCTGGTACCTGCACGCAAGTACGCCTTCACGCATGCATGAAGGTACTATTGGAAGTATGGAACGAGTTCACTTTGCGGGGTCTAGGGAGATGAGAGTTTAGGGCTTTGGATGTTTTGGATGTTGCAATTACAAATATGAGACCCCTCATGCCTAAACCCCCAAAGCCTCGAACCCTCTGAGTATCTCCCTCAAGGTTAAGCTCGGACCCTCTCTATAACCCTCCACCCTAAAATCCCTCAACCTTAGCCCTCAACCTTAGCCCTGAAACTCACCAAAAGAATACCATTTGCACATTCAGGGAGGGCCTCCTATATCCTAAGCCCCTACCCCCCACCTCTACTGAAGCCAAAACCCCAAACCCCCAAACTCGATGAAAGCCTTAAACCCTATTGAACCCTGTATACCCTATAAACCCCATAAACCCTCTAAACCCTACAGACCCTATAACCCTATAAACCCCATACACCCTAAACCCTACCTAAACCCTAAACCCTAAACCCTAAACTTACGGCAAAGGGGAGCCTCCAAAGTTTCAGCCACCACCACTCCCAGAGGCTGGCCGGTAGACGTGACCTGCGCAACTCTGGCCCTAAACCCTAACACCCTAGGGTTTAGCGTTTAGGGTTTAGGGTTTAGGGTTTAGGGTTTACCCCCCCCCCCCCGTGAAGCCTGTCTCTATAACCTCTATAACCCCTGCAAGCCCTTAACCCTCACAACCCTACAGCCCATGAACCCTTGTACATCCTAGAGCGCTACACCACAATAGCCCAACTAGTAGCCCAGGCTCGTCCTACATGGTCCTACATCTCTAAGGCTTCATGATTCAAGGGCTTGTAGTTGCTGTTTATCTATGTTTCTGGATAGTATCCCTAAACCCTAACGCTACCCCGGATAGCATCACCTAAACCATAAAATGGATAGGATACCCCAAGCCCTAAAACACGAAGGAGCAAGGATGCAAGTCGACGCCAAAAGGTTCGCCTCGTCCGTGCGGAAGAACTGCTCATCCTGGCAGGTTGTTGGTTTAGGGTTTAGGGTTTAGGGTTTAGGGTTTAGGGTTTAGGGTTTAGGGTTTAGGGTTTAGGGTTTAGGGTTTAGGGTTTAGGGTTTAGGGTTTAGGGTTTCTAGTGCTTCGGCTCAAGGCTTGAGGCTTTTTGGGGTTTAGGATTCGAGGAAGCACCCGTCGTGATGACCAATACAGGGCTCAGTAGGGCTTAGTCGGGCTAGAGGTTGTCTGAAGGTGTTTTTTTGCCTGGTCGTCCGTGACGAGTGGAAGTCCAAACCCTAAACCCTAAACCCTAAACCCCAAACCCCAAACCCTACACCCTAAACCCTAGACCCTAGAAGTCTGGAAAGTCCCTGCAAACCCTAAGCCCTTACCCCAGAAGCCACACTGGTAAAAGCCTCTAAACCCGAAAAGCCTAGCCCAAGGGCTCCATGCATGTGAGTCATACGCAGTGTTCTTGGCAGGATATGGCGCCCCTGGCCCTGAACTGAACCTGCATTGGCGCGTCGACACCTGTGAGTGACAAATGTCTGCTGTTACCCCTAAACCCTAAACCCTAAATCCTAAACCCTAAACCCTACACACTAACGAGCTGGTACTTGGTCTCATCCTGGGCTGAGAGTAGAAGTGCTGCACGTCAAAGTGCCGTACAAATTGCGTGGCTTCTGCTAGCCAGAAAGTTGCCATGATGTCCAGCAACTGCTTGGGGTTTAGGGTTTAGGGTTTAGGGTTTAGGGTTTAGGGTTTAGGGTTTAGGGTTTAGGGTTTGGGGCTTAGGGTTTGGGTTCTGTCGTCCAGTTCTTCCAGCCGCCTGACTGTCGCACCCGAATCACACTTTGGGAGGGGGAGGGGGCTGGAGTCCAGGGCTGGAGTCCATGAATCCCCTCAACCCTAAACCATGAAGCCTGAACCCTAAACCCTAAACCCTAAACCCTCAACCCTCAACCCTAAACCCTAAATTCCTAAACCCTACCCCCTAAACCCTAAACCCCAGGGCTCTCCGAATAGCCCAAGAGGGCTATTTGGAGCCCTCGAGTTTCCCTTTTAGGGTTCAGGGGGCTAGGGGGTAAGCCCCTGCAGCCCTTAGCGCCTGAAGTTCAGGAACCATGTAGGGTTTGGGGTTTAGGGTTTAGGGTTTAGGGTTTAGGATGAGGGTTCAGGGTTCAGGGTTCGTTCAGGGATTGTGGGCTTGGGCCCAGGGATCGAGGTCGAACATTCGGCCGGTACCGCCCTGAACTATCCCTACACCCCATGAACCCTCAAGTCCGAAAAGTCCTAGAAGCTTCTGAAAGCTGCGAACGCTATAAACCCTGTCAACACCCCATTCACAGCCTGTTTCGCACAGCTGCCCAGATCCAGTTTCTTAGTTGTCCAGTATCCTAGGGGATCTAAGGCTTAACCTTTGGGGTTGTAAAGGGAATATAAGAACCCAAAAAGGTTCAAGGTTACACCCTAAACCCTAAACCCTAAACCCTAAACACTACGAACGCTTAATGGCGGGCTGACCTGGATACCTGGCCCCCAGGCGTTTTCCTTCTGGCCTGGGGAGCTCGGGTAGCTCGGGTGCAAATGTGCAGGATTAGGGTTTAGGAAAGGATTGAGGGAAGTAGGGTTCAGGAAGCCCAAAACCCTAAACCCTAAATTAGGGACTTCGGGTTTAGGGAATGAAGGAACTAGGGCTCAGCGGAGGTTCAGGGAAGTAGCGTTTAGGGTTCGGGGAAGTAGGGTTTGTGGAAGTAGGGTTTAGGGCCAGCCTCAAGTGCCCTTTGTGTTAGCGTTCCCTTCTTAAAGAGGCTTATAGGGTATAGCCCTAAACCCTAAACCCTAACCCCCTAAACCCCAAACCCTACACTCTGAATCTTCGAGCATGTGCTTAGGGCTTGGGGGCTTGGGGTGTGTTTCGGTCCGACCCTGCGGGCCCAGGATGCAAGAGCTAGCCTTAGCCACTATTTGCTTGAAGAAACCCCCTCAAGAAAATAAAGCAGGTCCTTCCCTACAAGAGCCGTATAGGTGTGATGGTGCTGATTGTTATTATTTGCATTATTATTCTTACCCTTGTTGGGGTTGGCTACTTTATAAGGGAACCTTGAAACCCAAAAAGGGAAAGAGTCCTGCTGGGCTACCAAGGTAGCCCTAAACACCCCTGAAAACCTTAAAAAACAACCCAAAAAACCTTAAAACAAAAGCCTCAAACCCCAATATACAAACCCGGAGATTTGCGCCCTAAACCCTAAACCCTAAACCCTGAACCCTAAACCCTAAACCCTAAACCCTAAAGCCCCCCTGAGGGCGTTGGCTGATATCGGCCCCGGTGAAAACCTGGACGACGCCCGAGAAGGCTGTGGCCGCCGAGGTGTCAATGGACCTAAGAGGAGAGGGTTTAGGGTTTAGGGTTTAGGATTTAGGGGTAAACAGAGTGCGTTTTCATCTGGTGGCTTGCGTTTTTACAATGCTTTTGACATGTGTTGAAACGTTTGGCCCATTGGTGTGTGTATTTCGTGAGAAGGGTATTAAAGGTTGGAGGGGATCTCAGGGTTGTGGGCGTCGGGAGTGGAGAGTCTTGAGAGTGTATCCCCTCCCATTATGACTTAGTAGCCCAGTAATATGATAATATAGGGGTACCCTTTTTTGGGTTGGTTCCTTAAAAGGGAACCCTGAACCCCAAGAAAGAGTAAAGGGAACCACTTGAACTTGAAGCCTACGTATTTGTTGACGCGCTGGGCCGTCGAACCTCCAGACTTTTTGGGGCAATGGCGCAGCTGGGCTTCGACAGGCCCCGGATGTTACGGGATATCCCTGAGCCCCTAATTAAACCCTGGACCCTAACCCTAAACCCCAAACCCTAAACCCTAAACTCCAAACCCTAGACCCTAAACTCTTTTATCGACAGCAGCCTCATCGGTGCGTAGAGCTCGCAGGGGCTGTTTTGGAGTTTTGTCCTTGCTTAGATGTGCCTGGCCCTGCCCAGCACGAGGGTTTAGGGTTTAGGGTTTGGGGTTTAGGCTTTAGGGTCCTCTGCTTAGATGTGCCTGGCCCTGCCAGCATAAGGGTTTATGGTTTGGGGTTTAGGCTTTAGGGTTTAGGGGCGCAAGATGAAAAAAAGAGTGAAAGGTCGGATGAAATATCCTGAGTAGGCGGTCTGGATACTGACTTTCAGACCACAACTTGATCTTGAGCCCTTTTGTTTAAACAAGCCTAGGCAAACAGGTGGGAAGACACAAATATTGAGGACAGGTAGAGAGAGGAAGGGTGAGTGTCAGAGTTTAGGGTTTAGTGTTTTTTAAGGTTTACTGAATTTTGTAGTACTGCCAGTAGTACTACTGCGATTGTAGTAGCAGTAGTACTAGTAGTAGTAGTAGTAGTAGTAGTCGTCGTCGTCGTCGTCGTCGTCGTCGTAGTAGCAGTAGTACTAGTAGTAGTAGGAGGAGGAGGAGGAGGAGTGCTGCTGCTGCTGCTGCTGCTCCTACTGCCTACTACTACTACTACTACTACTACTACGACGACGACGACGACGACGACGACGACGACGACGACGAGGACGACGACGACGACGACGACGACGACTACTACTACGACGACGACGACTACGACTACGACTACGACTACGACTACGACTACGACTACGACTACGACTACTACTACTACTACTACTACTACTACTACTACTACTACTACTACTACTACTACTACTACTACTACTGCAGCTGCAGCTGCAGCTGCAGCTGCAGCTGCAGCAGCAGCTGCGTCTGCAACTACAACTACAACTACAACTACAACTACAACTACAACACAACTGCTGCTACTACTGCTGTTATTGTTCCCATTACGACAGGGGGAGCGCGTTGGCATACACATCCACTGCGAGAGGCGGCACTGCGGGCCACTGACGTCACTAACTGGGGAAGTTGCCCAACTTCATTAAGTCTAGGGTTCAGGGTTTAGGGTTTCAGGGTTTAGGGTTTAGGGTTTCAGGGTTTAGGGTTTCAGGGTTTAGGGTTTAGGGTTTAGGGTTTCAGGGTTTAGGGCAAGTTTCGGGTTCGTTTTAGGGTTTAGGGGCAGGCGTGCATGGTGCTAGGGTGAGGCAAGTGGCTATTTCTTAAGTTCGACCCTGTGAGGCTCTTGGCTTGCGGGGTCACGGCTCAGAGATTCTGATGTAGCCCAAATCTAACTATGTACTGGCAGGCGGGTGCTGGGTCTATTGACATCATAAATACTGAAACCCCCCCAAACCTTCAACCCAAAACCCTAAACCCTAAACCGACCGAAGCTTTGACTCACTTTGGGCGTGGGCGAGACTTTGGGCAACGAGGGGCAACTTCCCTGCTATTCGCGGCCCTCGATCTTGTGCGAGGGGCGAGGTGTGCACTGCTATGCGAAGACAATGCCGGGCTTAGGGTTTAGGTTTCGGGCTTTGGGTTTAAGAGTTTAGGGTTTAGGCTTAGGGGTTAGGGTTTAGGACTCGGGATTGGGGTTTAGGGTTTAGGATGGCCAATATCTGACAGCCCCGAGACTCTCAGACTCCTAGGTATCCCTGGCCTAGATGTAGCAAGGCTTTAGAAGTTCCTTCTGCTAAACCATTCACAAAGATTACAAGGAACCATCTGTATCTGGGGCTTTTTTCGAAATTAGGGGCACCGTATTGGGGTCCTGATGATAACGGAATGGTCTATATTAGGAGTCGAAACCCCCATATACACTCACAGACAACAATATCAAGCCTGCCTCATTTCTAGTTTGGGTGTGCATCGGTCTTGAGTTGCGCGCATCTCGATGTGAGGGAAAACCCAAAGCCCCCAAACCCTAACCAAAACCCTCTACAGTTTTACTGAGCTCCCTAAACCACTGAACGCCCTGAAGGAACCACGGGTGTTTAGGGTTTAGGGTTTAAGGGTTTAGGGTTTCAGGATTTAGGAGGGTTCTAGGGTTTAGGGTTTTAGGGTTTATGATCGTGAGTTGTTTCTAACCCTAAACCTTGGGCTTGGGGTTTAGGGTTTAGGGCTTGGGGTTTGGAGGCCTGGGAATCGGAACTTTAGAGACTTTAGGGGCTCCGGTTCAGGGCTTAGGGTTTAGGGGTTCGGGGTTTAGGGGTTTAGGGGTTTAGGGTTTAGGGGTTTAGGGGTTAGGGTTTATAGGGGGGTGTTAACGAGTGCCCAGGTCTTCACGTGTTGAAAAAGAGCGCTCTTAAAACGGCAGACGCCCATCGCTGCTTGGACCTGCCACGGTTTAGGGTTTAGGGTTTAAGGGGTTAAGGGGTTTAGGGTTTAGGGTTAATGTTTAGGGTTTCAATGCGGGGGGGGGGGGGGGCGGGGTTCGGGAGGTTGGGATGCTCCCCCTTCTTCTAACAGTCCGCAGCAGGGATTCTGATCGGGGGTCCCCTAAACCCTAAACCCTAAACCCTAAACCCTAAACCCTAAACCCTAAACCCTAAATCGGGGGTACTATATAATCCCTATGAAGGACTGTTAGACTAAGGAGAGACATCCCGAGGTTGAGGGCTTAAGGGGCCCCCTATCAAAAAATCGAACTTTCACCGGGTCCTTCTGGTTTCGTTCGGAACCAGGTGTGTTTAGAAGTACATATTCCTAATCAACCCGATGAACCCAGGTTTAGGGTTTAGGGTTTAGGGTTTAGGGTTTAGGGTTTAGGGTTTAGGGTTTAGGGTTTAGGGTTTAGGGTTTAGGGTTTAGGGTCTATATGACTTTGCAACACAAAAGGCATCTGGACATGGTCTGTAGGCTTTGGGCTTCCGGCAGGTGGGCAAATCTCGGCTGGGGGTGCTTCATGCTTCTTCGATGCTACGGTAAACCCTACACCCTACACCCTACACCCTAAACCTTAACCCTAGAAACCCTAAACCCTAAACCCTAAACCCTTAACCCTAGAAACCCTAAACCCTAAACCCTAGAAACCCCTACATCCCCTAAAACCCCTACGCCCCTTTGGGCTGCTTCGACTGGCAGCTTCTACGCTACCCAGACCCCAAAAGAGGTTTGGGGTTTCGGGTGGTTTAGGGTTTAGGGTTTAAGGGTTCCTGAGAATGACCCGAAAGTAGGTACGATTTGGGGGTTCTCTTTTAAGATCTTCCCAGGAGTCTGGGTAGCTTTGTTGAGGATGCCTTCAGAACACAGCAGCCCCTGTAAACTCCAAACTTCTGGCGCCCTGAACCGCGGCCGAAAGCCCCTGCAAATGAGAGCAATGAACCCTAAGCCCTACACCCCTCAACCCCTCCCACGGACTAACTCCAAATCCCACAACCCTAAACCCTAAACCCCCGCAACCCCTATGCCTAAACCCCGCAACCTTAAACCCAAAACCCCGATAATCTGCAAGAAAGGGGCAGGTGCTGCCCGAAGGCCTACTGAGCGCCGGCCTGCGCGGGAGTCCACCAAGGAGGTCGGAGCTTAGGGTTTAGGGTTTAGGGTTTAGGGTTTAGGGTTTAGGGTTTAGGGTTTAGGGTTTAGGGTTCAGGGTTTCTGGGTCTTCGGGTTAGGGTTTCTGGGTCCTACAGGGTTTGTGCTCACAGGTGTTCGGTGCTTAGGGTCTCTAAAGCCCAAAACCCATCAACCCGAAGCTCCAAACCCTAAACCCTAAACCAGCAACCCCAAACCCTAACCCCTAAACCCTAAACCCTAAACCCCAAACCCTAAACCCTCCCTTAAGAACCCTAAAGCCTGCTAGGACGCCTCCGAAACCGACCTTTAGGGTTTTGGGGTTTAGGGTTCCAGGGTTTAGGGTTTAGGGTTTGGGGTTTAGGGTTGTGGGGTATAGGGTTGAGGGTTTAGGGGTATAGGGTTGAGGGTTTAGAGTTTAGAGTTTGGGGTTTCGGGTTTAGGGTTTTAGGGTTTAGGGTTCAGGGTTCAGGGTTTAGGGTTTAGGGTTTTAGGGTTTAGGGTTTAGGGTTTGGGGCTCTTGGGGTGTAGGGTTGAGGGTTTAGAGTTTAGGGTTCAGGGTTTAGGGTTTTGGGGCTCTTGGGGTATAGGGTTGAGGGTTTAGAGTTTAGGGTTTGGGGTTTAGGGCTTTGGGGTATAGGGTTGAGGGTTTAGAGTTTAGGGTTTGGGGTTTCGGGTTTAGGGTTTTAGGGTTTCGGGTTTAGGGTTTTAGGGTTTAGGGTTTAGGGTTCAGGGTTCAGGGTTCAGGGTTTAGGGTTTTAGGGTTTTAGGGTTTTAGGGTTTAGGGTTTAGGGTTTAGGGTGTAAGGGCCATGAACCTCCTAGTGGCGTCGCCAAAAGGACACCAGTCACCAATGCCAATCAGTTTGGGTTAAGGGTTTAGAGCCTAGAGTTTAGAGCAACCTTTCTTGCTCTTCCAACGTCTGGCGTGCTGGTTTGGAAGCGAAACCCTTCATGGCACCCCGGCTGAAGCGAAAACCTTCATACGACCCCGACTTACTGAAAACCTGAGCCCCGAATAGACACTCAAACTCAAACCCAACAAAGAACACTCAACGAAACCCACACCGACCCTCTCAACACGAAGCCCTAAACCCTAAACAAACTAAACTCCGGGTTTGGGTTCCAGGGCTTACCACCCACACCTTAGGGTTTAGGGTTTAGGGTTTAGGGTTTAGGGTTTAGGGTTTAAGCATGCCATAGAGCTCTGCACGCCCTGATTCGGGGGGGCACGCAGACCTACCATGTCAAGGGCCAGTCGGAGCCTGCTGGCAACAGTCTGCAAAATCCCCAAAGACCCCGGTACGAACTTTCGCTAAACCCTACAGCCCTAAACCCTAAAGCCCGAAAACCCTAAACCCTAAAGCTTTAAACCCCCTAAACCCTAACACCCTGAAACCCGACAGCCCTAAACCCTAAACCCAAAACCCTAAATCCTAAACCCGAAACCCTAAGCCTACACCCGGCGCTTCCTTCTTCAAGGCCAGCGACAGCTGTCGGACGGAATCTTGACCTGAGAGGTCGGGGATAGGCAACCTAAACCCTAAACCCTAAATCCTAAACCCTGAATCCTAAACCCTAAACCCTAAGTCCTAAACCCCAAACCCTAAACCCTAAACCCTAAATCCTGAATCCTAAACCCTAAGCCCCTTCAACGGACTTGGCTCATGCTAAGGGAAAGTAGTTCACCCCTAAACCCTAAACCCTAAACCCTAAACCCCTAAACCCCTAAACCCCTAGATCCCTAAACCCTAAACCCTAAACCCTAAACCCTAAACCCTAAACCCTAAACCCTAAACCCTAAACCCTAAACCCTAAACCCTACTTCAAGCCGGGGAACAGCAAGGACCGACATCCGATCTCCGGCGTGCGCACCAGAAGTCCTCTCAAGGGTTTAGGGTTTAGGGTTTAGGGTTTAGGGTTTAGGGTTTAGGGTTTAGGGTTAGTCATGGCGGGGTAGGTTTCTAGAGAAGCTTCGACACTCCCCTTGTACCCCCCTCCCTTAAGAAGACTTTTATCCTCTCAAGCTTGAAGCGTTTAGCGGTTTAGGGGCTTAGGGTTTCCAGCTTTAGCAACTTATTGGGTACACTATAACTTTAGGAACTTAGGGTTTATAACTTTAGGGGCTTGGGTTTCTAGCTCTAGGGCTTAGGGTTTAAGACTCTAGGGGCCTAGGGTATGACTGGGGGGAAAGTTTCGGATTCGCTAAACTCCCTTAAGCTCAAGATAGCCCCAAAAACCTTATGTAACCAGGCCTTTGGGCCCAAAATCCCTAGAATAAGAGCCCTTACAGCCTTAAGGACTGCGTGGGGAAAGGACCCGCGCCCAAAAGCCTGCAAGGGGAGCTCCGCGGGAGCCTTGTTGTAGGTGTGGGGCTTAGGACTGAGGGCTTAGGGCTCGGGGTTGAGGGCCTGATACCCTAAACCCTAAACCCTAAACCCTAAACCCTAAACCCTAAACCCTAAACCCTAAACCCTAAACCCTAAACCCTAAACCCTAAACCCTAAACCCTAAACCCTAAGCCCTAAACTAAACCCCAAACCCTCGGCAGCAAGTAGGGTCCTTCCAATTCTCCAGGATGCTTCCCTTGTCAAACGGGCTCACCGCTGACCTGCCCGCGGTTCTAGCTCTCAGGGCTCCGGGTTTAGGGTTTAAAGGGTTTAGGGTTTAGGGTTTGGGGTTTGGGGTTTAGGGTTTCGGGCTTAGGACTTAGGTTTTGGGTTTGGGGTTTGGGGTTTAGGATTTAGGCGGTGGGGTTTACGGTCTAGTGAGCCCTAACCCTTGCCCATGTAAATGCCACAAAGGCCTAGAGGATACTTATAACCCGGAAGCCGGCACAGCCCTTACATACTCACATAGCTACAAACTCTGAAAACCCTTTGATAGATGAAGTGCCAATAAACAAGGACTTGAAAGACGAAGAACCCCTAAGAAACCAACAGCCCGTGAACCCCCAAGCCTGAACAGTGAGCCTGACATTAACCTGAAAGTCAACCCCTCATTCAGAACGAAATATGGCCCCCCTATCCTTATGAATGCCTGAATTTCAACAAAAGAAACTGAAGCCTAAACCTTAATTTCAACAGAAAACCCTAACACCCTAAATCCTTATCCTTATGACGACCCGAAATTGTACAGAAAGCATCCAAATTTTGTCTCGCACCGCTCACCGCAGGGGCTGGGAGGGTGTAGGGTGGTTCAGGGTCTTGGGATGTTCCGACTTATAAAACAGTCCTTAATAGGGATATTAGTAACCCCCTTTGGCAATCCCCATGAAGGAAAGTTCGTATAAGTGAGAGCATCCCAAAGTGCCTAAACCCTAAACCCTAAACCCTAAACCCTAAACCCTAAACCCTAAACCCTAAACCCTAAACCCTAAACCCTAAACCCTAAACCCACTTAGGCTCTTTTTTTGAGGGGTGGGGAGAGCTATTTTTGCGGCTCACAGTCCGGGTCCCTGCTGACTGCGCTGAGGGCGGAGGAGTGTTGGGGCCTTTAGCGCCCTTGCGGTTAAACCCTAAACCCTAAACCCTAAACCCTAATCCCTAAACCCTAAACCCTAAACCCTAAATTTTGTTATTTGCTTAGGAACCCCCCCCCCAAACAGTAAGAAATACACATGCTCATCCCTATATTATTGCCCTTATAAGGAAGAATATTATCTCAGCAAATGCTAGGGTTTTGCTAGGGCCCTTTCGGGCCAGAAGCCTGGATGGATCCCAAAACAAAAAAGGCAACACAGACCACCAGACACGAAACTTCCCTAAACCCTAAACCCTAAACCCTAAACCCTAAACCCTAAACCCTAAACCCTAAACCCTAGACCGCTGGATTTAGGGTTTATTGGGAGGTTCGGGCCTAGGAAGGAAAAAGTCGCGCAACGAGACCAGCCTGTTCCCGCATGCATCTTTCACCCAAAAGTGGCTGTATCTTGTGTAGTTCATGTACCTCGGCTTCGGACATAGGGTTTAGGGTTCAGGGTTCAGGGTTCAGGGTTGAGGGTTTAGGGTTTAGGGTTTAGGGTTTAGGGTTTAGGGTTTAGGGCGGGTTTAGGGCAACAAGCAGCGTTTGTAAACACGCACGCAAACTTTTCCGGCAAGTCCTTGGCCTCCCAGTTGCAGAGATGTCGAACTGCCACTGGCTAAGCCTCTTAAATGAGCCCCACGCCTTGAATTACTGGAACCTGAAGCCTAACCCTAAACCCTAAACCCTACACCCTCATCAACCCTCATACAGGACAGAAGCCGACAAACACATATCTATCCACCCCCTTGGTACTCCTCTTCATATGAGCATCCCTATTTCAATGTATAAGGAATGGAGCCGCGAAGCCCAAAGACCCGATTTTTCAAACCCTAAATGCCAAGATTTGAGTGCTTAGGGTGAAGCAGACACAGCTCCCGAGGCCCCGGGCTCGTTGAGCGTCCAGTTCATACCTTGGCTTTCTTTGCTTCAGTGAAGGAGGGGTTTAGGGCTCAGAAGGGTTCAAGATCCCCAAACCCCGAAAGTCCCAAAGCACAACCGCCCCAGATACATAAACCTTGAAGCTGCTTTTAGGGTTTAGGGCCCCGCCGCCGCCTAAATCCCTTCCCATCAAATGCAAAAACCCTTAGAACCCTAAACTCTAATCGGCTGAGACAAGTCACCGACAAATCTGAGAGCAGCAGCGACATGGGACGGATCGACCACACATTCTAGTTTAGCCCCCCCCCCCCCCCCGGCATGGGGCGCGAGGGCGGGGGGGGGGGGAATGGTCCTGATTCTCTCACTAAACCCTAAACCCTAAACCCTGAACCCTGAACCCCGAACCCTAAACCCAAAACCCAATTCCCTACGAAGAGAGCCAGTAGAGCAACTCTGGACCCAAGGTGCTGATCATGCTCACCTGTGTCAGCAGCAGTTGGATCACGGCCACCACAGTCCCCATGTTCAAGAGGGTCACCTCAACGAGGCGCACGAAACACTCCCGCGAGTTAGGGTTTAGGGTTTAGGGTTTAGGGTTTAGGGGTTAGGGGTTAGGGTTTAGGGTTTAGGGTTTAGGGTTTAGGGTTCCCCAAAAAACGCGAAAGCCTGATAAGGGTTCAGGGCCTTCAAGGGACAGGAGAGCTTCGGGATTTTGGTGCTTGAGGTTGTCTTCAAAGGGTTAAGAGAAGCTGCGACTCGGATAAGAGGCCCAGGGTCACCACACCCTCCCTCAACCCTAAACCCTAAACCCTAAACCCTAAACCCTAAACCCTAAACCCTAAACCCTAAACCCTAAACCCTAAACCCTAAACCCTAAACCCAAAACCCTAAACCCTAAACCCTAAACCCTAAACCCTAAACCCTAAACCCTAAACCCTAAACCCTAAACCCTAAACCCTAAACCCTAAACCCTAAACCCTAACCGACTGGTCCTTCAAACTTGAAAAAGATCCTCCGTGCCTCTATAGTACGTGCATGCCCCAAGGACGAAATTCCTTAAACCCACAACCCTAAAGCCCCAAACGCCTCAAATCTGAAGCCTAAACTTGGGGGCTGAACACCCTTTAGGGTTTAGGGTTTAGGGTTTAGGGTTTAGGGTTTAGGGTTTAGGGATGTAATAGGACCGAAAAAGTTGACGGTTAACTACCGAGCCTCTAAGTACCCCCCCCCCCCCCCCCTAAACCCCCAGCCGAAGTCGGTGAGTGCGTCTCAGGGCTGGGGGTCGTGCCGCGGTCATCAACGGATATTGCATGACTGCCGTCGGAAAGCGCGCGGCCTGAGGTTGTCGGGTTCTAGGGATGATATGGGGTTAGGGGTTTGGGGGTTTAGGGGTTTAGGGCTCAGGGTTTAGGGCTTTGGGGGATGGGGGGTTTAGGGGTTTCGGGTTAGGGTTTAGGGTTAGGGTTTAGGGCTTAGGGCTTAGGGCTTCGGGCTTAGGGTTTAAAGGTTTTAGGGTGTAGGGTTTAGGGTTTAGGGCGTAGGGTTTAGGGGTTTAGGGGTTTAGGGGTTTAGGGGTTTAGGGGTTTAGGGGTTTAGGGGTTTAGGGGTTTAAGAATTTGAGGGTTTGGGGGTGTCGGGGTTAGGGTTTTAGGGGTATAGGGGTTTAGGGTTTAGGTGTTGTAACCCTTAAACCCTAAACCCTAAACCCTAAACTCTAACGTTCCTGGAGGCCCCGGCCATGTTGTAGGGCAGCCAGAAGAAATCGTCGATGTCTTTCGGGAAGCCGATGTCCCTGGCCAGGGGACTTAAAACCCCCTATCCCTAAACCCTAAACCTGAACCCTAAACCCCCAAACCCCTAAACCCCTAAACCCTTGAACCCCCCTTATAGGACTGCGTTTCTAGAACCTTTGAAGGCACCTTAAGAGTTTTCTACCTGAGCCCCCACAGTCATGAGGAAGGAAGTAGTACCCTAAACCCTAAACCCTAAACCCTAAACCCTAAACCCTAAACCCTAAACCGCCCGTATTTAGGTACATGGACCGTAGGGACTGTAGGGATGAAGCACACCCACCTCACCTATCGAAGCCCCAGGCCCCAAACCCAAAACCCCAACTAAATCCCTAAATCCCTGAACCCTGAACCCTAAAGTGCTTAAAACCCGAAAACCCTAAAGGCCCCTAAAGGCCCCTAAAGGCCCCTGAACCCCAAACCCCAAACCCAAAACCCGAAACCCTAAACCTCAAGCCCTAAAGCCCCGAAACCCCGAACCTTGGTGTCGTGCAGCCCTAAACTCCTTCATGCTGCCGCGCGCCTGTATGCCACAGAGGCCTGAGGCGGTAAGCGGTTTAGGGTTTAGGATTTAGGTTTAGGATTTAGGGTTTAGGGTTTAGGGTTTAGGGTTTAGGGTTTAGGATTTAGGGTTTAGGGTGTAGAGGTCTCAGGGACGGCGCTAAGAGGCCAGATGTCTCAAGTCGGATACTTCGAAAGTGCGTGCCATGTTCCGCGATCCTGCACGGTCCGAGAACTTCACATATGTCCCTTAATGAAGGAGTACTCCGAAAAAAGATGTCCCTAATCCTAAGGGGATCCTTTTATAGAATTCGGGGAGTCTTGACTTAATGAAGTGATATAGGAAGTTCTTGGAGGGGGGGGGAGGGGAGGCTAGGGGGTTGGGGGTCCAACAAAGGCTGCTGGGCTAGATCGGCTCGGGTCTCCATTTCAAGCGCTTGTGCCTCGCACCAAGACCCAAAGACCTGTATGGCAGAGAGGGTGGGGAAAGAGGGGGGGATGGGGATTGAGCTAAAGCCGCTACAGTTCCGGTCCCTTTGAGTGTTATAAGTCCCCCTATTCGGATAGCTACCCGCAAAAAGGCATATACTTCTGATAAACCCTAAACCCTAAACCACGTTCCAAACCCCTAAAGGCCCTGTACCTTAGAGACGGGACATAGTCCGGAGGATGCAGGATGCCTTCAAGCAGTAGGGTTTAGGGTTAAGGGCTTCGGTTTCGGATTTGGGGTTTAGGGTTTCGGGGTAGGGGTTTAGGGTCTAAGGTTTAGAAGTATCTAGTCAAGAGCTTCCGGGCAATCATCATAGGGCTGCGGACTGCGGACTAGGAAGTGTTTGTTTTGCTTAGGGCAAACGACCCTTAACCCTGCAACCCTATAACCCTATTAACCATATTAACCCTATTAACCCTATTAGCCCTATTAACCCAATTAACCCTATAACCCTATAACCCTAAAACCCTGCAACTCTATTAACCCTATTAACCCTATCAACCCTAATAACCCTAAACCCCGAACCCTATAACCCTGAAACCCTATCAACCCTATTAACCATTAACCATTAACCCTAAACCCTATAGCCCTACACCCTAAACCCTATAGCCCTAAACTCCAAACCCTGAACCCTGTAACCTCAAAGAAGAACCCTTGCGAACGCAGGCCAGGCGACTGAAACGCCGATGTAGCAGAGCTGCGCAAGCGGCTCCACGGTCGCCAGGAGAATGAAGCAGCGGTGGTTTCGACGCCCTCTGCGGGGCCGCTGGCTTTAGGCTTTAGGGTTTAGGGTTTCGGGTTTAGGGTTTCGGCTTTAAACCCCCCAAACCAAAATGTTTGGTAGTACCGCTCTTTAGGGGGAGGGGGGGGGAGTAGAAAGGAAGAACGTGGCCTTGCAGGCTCAAGTTGGCTTACGCAGGCTTTTGCAGATCAGGACTCCCCCCCCCCTTTCCCTGAACAACCTCAGACCCTGTAGAGCCAACAAACACTGCAACATCGCTCCTCTGGCGCGGCTTCGAACTTCGTTTGGGTGCCTGATTTGCGGGTCCGAAAGTTCCAACAAAACTAAGTCTCAAGCCCAACGATCCTAAAACATTGGAAAAACCCTAAAACACAAACACGCTAAACCCTAAACCCTAAAACCCTAAAACCTAAAACCACCCAAAACACAACACAATCCTAAAACTCAAGCCACGGCTGGCAACTTCGCTGGCGACTGCAGTCCGCGGTGGGCATTCATGTTTTCTGCTCTTCTCGCAAATCGTCTTAAGGATCGTTTGGGTTTAGGGTTCTAGGCTTACAGGAATCTAGGGTTCTAGGGTTGTAGGGTCTTCGGGTTATAGGGTTATGGGGTTATAGGGTTTAGGGTATGAGGGTATTCTAGTTCATGGTTGGGATAGCATTAAAAATTAAATGTATATTCCTTATTGGGTTTAAGTACCCTTAAAATGTAAATGTTGCCCAACTGTGACAAAGTATTAGGGCTTGGGGTCTTCGGGTTCTAGGGAACATGTTCCTTTCTGGGGATATTTTCAATTCGAGCGACTGGCGGAGCCTGACAAGTTCGCTTCCGACTGAGGTGGCCCCCTCTGAACCCATCAAGCCCGAAACGGAGCAAAACAAGGGGGGGGGGGGGGGGGGGGGGGGGGGGGGGGGGGTTAGGGTTTCGGGTTTCGGGTTTAGGGTTTAGGGTTTCGGGTTTAGGGTTTAGGGTTTAGGAGTTTTCTGAGGTTTATACGGGGTTGATGTAGCCGTACTCCTAAACCCAGCTGGTTGATATAGGGTTATAGAGGGTTTCTACAGGTTTTCCAGGGTTCATAGGGTGTATAGGTACAGGGTTTTTAGGGCTTCTAAGGTGGGTTTGTAGGGTTAAGGGCTTTGGGGTTTTGGGTTTGGGGGTTTATGGGGTTTATCGGGTTTCTAGGCTTTTCTGAGGCTTATAGAGTTTCTGCGCTTGCAGGGTTTATAGGATTTATAAAGCGTCTAGGGTTTAAAGTGTTTCTAGGGTTGCTAGTGTTTAGGGTTCAGGGAAGCCCTATAAACCTTAAGGCCAGACCCACTGCAGGAAGGGCGGCCCACGCCTATGACACAGCCGGTGAAGTTGCAGAAGTGGTCAAACTCCTGAGGGTAGGGTTTAGGGTTTAGGGTTTAGGGTTTAGGGTTTAGGGTTTAGAGTTTAAAGTTTAGGGTTTAGGGTTTAGGGTTTAGGGTTTAGGGTTTAGGGTTTAATGTCGTATCCTGATTAGTCTGGACCCCTCCAATAATGAAAAGTTTTCCAAAAATTATTCAGGAGACAAAAATTCGATTGCCCCCCCACAATAAAGTAAAGTTTTTCGGGCATGGGTTTCGGAAGAGAGAAAAAAGAGAACAAGATGGCGAACTGTGAGCTTTTAATTACTGAGCTTACCGGAGCTTTCCTGAGCTGAGCTCATCTGAGCTTACCTGAGCTTACCTAAGTTTACCTGAGCTCTTACCATTAGCTTTAATTACTGAGCTTACCTGAGCTTTCCTGAGATTGCCTGAGCTGAGCTCATCTGAGCTTACCTGAGCTTAATTACCTAAGAGGAGAGGGAGAGGAAGAGGAGAGGGAAGAGGAGCGAAGAGGAAATGAAGAGGAGCCGGTGGGGGGGCCCGGGGCCGAAAATTAGTTTGGGGGGGTCCCTTTTTTTGGTGACACTATTGCGGGGGTGGATTTAGTTTGGGGGGGCCCCCCCCCCCCACACTAATCAGGATACCACATTAGGGTTTAGGGTTTAGGGTTTAGGGCTTAGGGCTTAGGTTTAGGGCTGCAGAATTCAAGGTTTTAGGAAGGCTTTAGGGCTTAGGGATCAGGGTTGCGAAGTCTTCCGGTGATGTGGTCGTCATCCTGGGGCTCGAGGTCTTGGCGCTGTCTGGAATTGCTGGTGTTTAGGGTTTAGGGTTTAGGGGTTAGGGTTTAGGGTTTCGGGTTTAGGGTTTAGGGTTTGGGGTTTAGGGTTTAGGAAGCATTCTCGTCGGCTCTAGCTGATGTGTTGGCAAGTGCTGAAGGTCAGCTTCGGACGAAGAGGCCCCGCCACGAGAAAGCGTATGCCGCTGAAGCTGCTTAGGGTTTAGGGTTTAGGGTTTAGGGTTTAGGGTTTAGGGTTTAGGGTTTGGGGTTTAGGGTTTAGGGTTTAGGGTTTAGGGTTTAGGGTTTAGGGTCTAGGGGTTAGGGGTTTAGGGTTTAGGGTTTAGGGTTTAGGGTTTAGGGTTTAGGGTTTAGGGTTCCACAACAACCCAAGCCCTCAACCATCTCAACAATCACCCCCAATCCCGAAGCCGCCAAACTCTAAAACCCCACGCCCCCCCCCCTCCCCCCACTCACACCCCAAACCTCAACAAAACCCCAAAACCCAAAATCCCTAAAACCTCAAAACCCCAAAACCCCATAACCCAAAACCCTAAAACCCAAAAAACCCATAAGCCAAAACCCTAAACCCGACAAAGCCACAATCCTAAAGCCAAAAGCCTACACCCACGTCTCCTGTATGCAGCTGCCGCTCCTTTGGCTGTTGAGGTTTCCGATTTTGAGTTTAGGGTTTTAGGGTTTTAGGGGGTTGGGGTTCTAGGGTTTTAGGGGTTTAGGGGTTTAGGGTTTTGAGTTTAGGGTTTTAGGGTTTTAGGGGTTTAGGGTTTCGGGGTTCTGGGGTTTGTTTGAGGGTTTGGGGCTTGGGGCTTAGGGTTATGGATTGGGGTGTTGGATCATGGGAATTCGAGGGCCTCCGGGCGTGGGTCTACAGGACTTTTAGGGGGGTTTATAGGTTTTGAGGCTGAGGCTGATATCCTTCGGCTCGCAACTGCCTTACCCCCCCCCCCGTGGGTGGCTTAAATAGGGTTTATTTGGAAGCTGAGAGTCGTGTTTTTGTGTGGTAGATACAAAGGAAAGGGCATAAGAAAGTAGCGAAAGGAGCTCCTCAATTCCCTTCCTTATCTCCTATCCTCTTTTCTTTACAGGAGAATACAGGAAAAGGGCCTCCATTCCCCTCTTGTTCTTCCTTTCTTGTGTTTTTGTCATTTAAAGGGGAACAGGAGAAGAGAAGGGAGAGAGAAGGAGAGAGGAGAGATAAAAGGAACACAATTTTAATGGGAAGAGCCAAGAAAAGAATAGAAGAGAGATGAACAAAGAAGATGGAGAGACAAAACAAGGCGCAAAGAAGATGGCACTCTTCTTTATCTATCCTCTCTCCCTTCCCTCTCCCTTCCCTCTTTCTTTTCGAAACAGAAAAACTAAAAAGGAAGAACTTGAAAAGGAGAAGGGTAAGGAAAAGAGCAGAAGAGACAGGCCGAAAAGAGGGATATGATGAAGTATGGGCAAGGTCCACGCGCAAGGAGTCACCCTCTGCTTACCCTTCCACTGCTTTATCATACAAGTTCCTTTCTTGTGTTTTATTAGTTAAAATGTAACAGAAGGAGAGAAGGGCAAGGGAAGTGAGAGAGGAGAGACAACAAGGAGGCCATTTGAATTTTCTGGAGGGGTACTGAAAAGAAGAGAAGACACAAGAAACAAGGAGACGGATAGCACTCTTCTTTATCTATCATCTCTCCCTTCCTTGTCTCTCGCTTTTCCCTCTATAATTAAAACAAATAGGTGCCCTCTCCTCTTCAGGAAGCCCCCTTGCCCTTATTTTGCTAGCTTTCTGAAACGACAAGGAAAACAACACATAGAAAGAGAGGAAAGGGAATGAAACAATAGGCAGTGGAGCTCTTCAGTGTCTTTACCTATCTCTTTTCTTCTTTTTCTTCTTCATTCAATAAGGAAAAGAAGCTTCCTTTGGTGTGATTTTGAGATTCAAAAGAGAACAAGAGAAGAGAAGGGAGAGAGAAAGGAGAGAGGAGAGATCAAAAGGAAGCAATTTTCATGGGAAGAGCAATGAAAATCATGGAAGAGAAATGAAGACAGGAGAGGGAGGTGCAAAATCAGGCAAAGAGAAGATGGTGCTCGTTTTCTTCTTTCCTCTCTTTCTTATCTTTCCCTTTCAAATAAAAACAAAAGGAAGAACAATGAACATGTAAAGGAACCCGTTTTCTTTTTCCGTTTGGGAACAAGGAAAAGAACAGAGGCGATAGGGCGAGAGGAGGGATTTGCTGCAGCATGGGGAGGGTCTACGGACAAGGAGCCAACCCCGCTCGCTTTCCCCATCCATTGGAAAAGAAAGGAACATGGCCTCCATTCCCCTCTTGTTCTTCCTTTCTTGCGCTTGTGTCATTTAAAGGGGAACAGGAGAAGAGAAGGGAGAGAGAAGGAGAGAGGAGAGACAAAAGGATTGCATTGTTAATGGGAAGAGCAAAGAAAAGAATAGAAGAGAGATGAATAGAGAAGTGGGAGAGACAAAACAAGGCGCAGAGAAGATGGCACTCTTCTTTATCTATCCTCTCTCCCTTCTCTCTCCCTTCCCTCTTTCTTTTCGAAATAAGAAAACAAAAAGGAAGAACTATGAGAAGGAGAAGGGTAAGGAAAGGAACAGAAGAGATAGGCCGAGGGGAGGGGTATGATGAAGTATGGACCGGTCCACGCGCCAGGAGTCACCCTCTGCTTACCCTTCCACTGCCTTATCACACAAGTTCCTTTCTTGTGGTTTATCAGTCAAAAGGAAACAGAAGGAGAGAAGGGAAAGAGAAGTGAGACGAGATAACAAGGTGCCATTTTGCTGGAAGCGCAACTGTATGTGGCCACAACAAGCAGGCCAGGGAGGCTCAGGCGGGGCAAGTCTCTCCCCATTTAGAAAAATCAATCTTGCTATTCACAGGTAGGCGCCCTTCTTCCTCTTCAGGAAATCGCCTTTCCCTTATTTTGCTTTTTGAAGCGAATAAGACAAACAACAGATAAGAAGAGAGGACAGGGAATGACTAGGTAAAAAGAGAGGAGCTCTTCAATTTCCTCCCTATCTCTTAAGTTACTTTTCCTTCTTGGGCGGGTGTCCTTTTTTCTTCCTTGAAGATGCAGAAAACTAGCAAAAAGGACACCCGATCGCCCATTTTCTTTTCAATTCCCTTCCTTATCTCCTATGCTCTTTTCCTTATTCATTGCAACAGGAGAATACAGGAAAAGGGCCTCCATTCCCCTCTTCTTCCTTTCTTGTGTTTTTGTCATTTAAAGGGGAACAGGAGAAGACAAGGGAACGAGAAGGAGAGAGCAGAGATAGAGCAGAGATAAAAGGAACACAATTCTAATGGGAAGAGCCAAGAAAAGAATAGAAGAGAGATGAACAAAGAAGATGGAGAGACAAAACAAGGCGCAAAGAAGATGGCACTCTTCTTTATCTATCCTCTCGCCCTTCTCTCTCCCTTACCTCTTTCTTTTCGAAACAGAAAAACTAAAAAGGAAGAACTTGAAAAGGAGAAGGGTAAGGAAAAGAGCAGAAGAGACAGGCCGAAAAGAGGAATATGATGAACTGAAAAGAAGAGAAGACACAAGAAACAAGGAGACGGATAGCACTCTTCTTTATCTATCATCTCTCCCTTCCTTGTCTCTCGCTTTCCCCTCTACAATTAAAAAATAGGTGCCCTCTCTCCTCTTCAGGAAGCCCCCTTGCCCTTATTTTGCTAGCTTTCTGAAACGACAAGGAAACAACACATAGAAAGAGAGGAAAGGGAATGAAACAATAGGCAGTGGAGCTCTTCCGTGTCTTTACCTATCTCTTTTCTTGTTTTTCTTTTTCATTCAATAAGGAAAAGAAGCTTCCTTTGGTGTGATTTTGAGATTCAAAAGAGAACAAGAGAAGAGAAGGGAGAGAGAAAGGAGAGAGGAGAGATCAAAAGGAAGCAATTTTCATGGGAAAAGCAATGAAAATCATGGAGGAGAAATGAAGACAGGAGACCGGGATCCCCGCAAAAGTCCTGCAAATACCACACAAAACGGAAAAGGGTAGGAACAACATTTGCGGGTCAAAATTTGCCGGGATCCCCTTGGCACCCTGCAAAAGTCCTGCAAATACCACACAAAACGGAAAAGGGTAGGAACAACATTTGCGGGTCAAAATTTGCCGGGATCCCCTTGGCACCCTGCAAAAGTCCTGCAAATGCCACACAAAACGGAAAAGGGTAGGAACAACATTTGCGGGTCAAAAATTGCCGGGATCCCCTTGGCACCCTGCAAAAGTCCTGCAAATGCCACACAAAACGGAAAAGGGTAGGAACAACATTTGCGGGTCAAAATTTGCCGGGATCCCCTTGGCACCCTGCAAAAGTCCTGCAAATACCACACCAAACGGAAAAGGGTAGGAACAACATTTGCGGGTCAAAATTTGCCGGGATCCCCTTGGCACCCTGCAAAAGTCCTGCAAATACCACACAAAACGGAAAAGGGTAGGAACAACATTTGCGGGTCAAAATTTGCCGGGATCCCCTTGGCACCTTGCAAAAGTCCTGCAAATACCACACAAAACGAAAAAGGGTAGGAACAACATTTGCGGGTCAAAATTTGCCGGGATCCCCTTGGCACCCTGCAAAAGTCCTGCAAATGCCACACAAAACGGAAAGGGTAGGAACAACATTTGCGGGTCAAAATTTGCCGGGATCCCCTTGGCACCCTGCAAAAGTCCTGCAAATACCACACAAAACGGAAAGGGTAGGAACAACATTTGCGGGTCAAAATTTGCCGGGATCCCCTTGGCACCCTGCAAAAGTCCTGCAAATGCCACACAAATCGGAAAAGGGTAGGAACAACATTTGCGGGTCAAAATTTGCCGGGATTCCCTTGGCACCCTGCAAAAGTCCTGCAAATACCACACAAAACGAAAAAGGGTAGGAACAACATTTGCGGGTCAAAATTTGCCGGGATCCCCTTGGCACCCTGCAAAAGTCCTGCAAATGCCACACAAAACGGAAAAGGGTAGGAACAACATTTGCGGGTCAAAATTTGCCGGGATCCCCTTGGCACCCTGCGAAAGCCCTGCAAATGCCACACAAATCGGAATAGTGTAGGAACAACATTTGCGGGTCAAAATTTGCCGGGATTCCCTTGGCACCCTGCAAAAGTCCTGCAAATACCACACAAAACGAAAAAGGGTAGGAACAACATTTGCGGGTCAAAATTTGCCGGGATCCCCTTGGCACCCTGCAAAAGTCCTGCAAATACCACACACAACGGAAAAGGGTAGGAACAACATTTGCGGGTCGGGGTTGGGGGGTCAGGAATTAAATAATTTAAATAATTTAAATACCCCAGGGGGGGCGTCCGGGCATTTAAATTATTTAAATTATTTAATTCCCCGGCTCGTACTTTAGTATTGGGGGGAGGCCCGTGCTCGTAATTCAGTATTGGGGGGAGGCCCGGGCTCGTAATTTAGTGTTGAGGGGGAGGCCCGGGCTCGTGATTTAGTATCGGGGAATTGAAAAATTGATTTCATTTCAATGTCCAGGGGCCCGATTTGGCCAAATTTTGCCGGGCAGCCTCCGGGCAAAATTTGGCCAAATCGAGCCGCGCATTTCTCATGGCATACGAAGGGCAGCCCGATTTGGCCAAATTTTGCCCGGAGGCTGCCCGGCAAAATTTGGCCAAATCGAGCCGCGATAGTTTAAAATAATCTCGGGCCTTCAGAAAGGCGCGGCTCGATTTGGCCAAATTTTGACCGGAGGCTGCCCGGCAAAATTTGGCCAAATCGGGCCCCTGGACATTGACATGAAATCAATCTTTCAATTCCCCGATACTAAATCGGGGGGGGGCCAGGCCCGACCAGGCCCCCCCCCGGAATTAAATAATTTAAATAATTTCAATCCGAAAGGGGTGTTCAGGATTTAAATTATTTAAATTATTTAATTCTGGGAGAGGGAGGGGGCCCGGTGGGCCGGGCCCGATTTAAATAATTTAAATATGAAGCTCCCGAATTAAATATTCATATTTAAATCGTGGCCTTCATATTTAAATTATTTAAATCGGGCCCGGGAATTAAATAATTTAAATAATTTAAATAATTTAAATCCTGGAGGGGGGGGGGCGGGCCTCCTCCCCCAGGAGGAATTAAATAATTTAAATATGAAGGCCTCGATTTAAATATGAATATTTAATTCGGGGCCTTCATATTTAAATTATTTAATTCCTCCTGCAAAAGGAGGCCCGGCCCCCCCCCCCTCCCGGATTTAAATTATTTAAATCATTTAAATTATTTAAATTATTTAATTCCCGGGCCCATTTAAATTATTTAAATTATTTAAATTAGTTAATTCCCGGGCCCGATTTAAATAATTTAAATATGAAGGCCACGATTTAAATATGAATATTTAATTCGGGAGCTTCATATTTAAATTATTTAAATCGGGCCCGGGAATTAAATAATTTAAATAATTTAAATATTTTAAATAATTTAAATATTTTAAATCCTGGAGGGGGGGGGGCCGGGCCTCCTCCCGCAGGAGGAATTAAATAATTTAAATATGAAGGCCCCGAATTAAATATTCATATTTAATTCGGGGCCTTCATATTTAAATTATTTAATTCTTCCTGCGGTAATATTTAATTCGGGGCCTTCATATTTAAATTATTTAATTCTTCCTGCGGGAGGAGGCCCGCCCCCCCCTCCCCCCCCCTCCAGGATTTAAATTATTTAAATTATTTAAATTTTTTTAATGTTTTAAATTATTTAAATTATTTAAATTATTTAATTCCCGGGCCCGATTTAAATAATTTAAATATGAAGCTCCCGAATTAAATATTCATATTTAAATCGTGGCCTTCATATTTAAATTATTTAAATTATTTAATTCCCGGGCCCGATTTAAATAATTTAAATTTTCGGGGCCTTCATATTTAAATTATTTAATTCCTCCTGCGGGAGGAGGCCCGCCCCCCCCTCCCCCCCCTCCAGGATTTAAATTATTTAAAGTATTTAAATTATTTAATTTATTTAAATTATTTAAATTATTTAAATTATTTAAATTATTTAATTCCCGGGCCCGATTTAAATAATTTAAATATGAAGGCCACGATTTAAATATGAATATTTAATTCGGGAGCTTCATATTTAAATTATTTAAATCGGGCCCGGGAATTAAATAATTTAAATAATTTAAATAATTTAAATAATTTAAATAATTTAAATAATTTAAATATTTTAAATCCTGGAGGGGGGGGGGCCGGGCCTCCTCCCGCAGGAGGAATTAAATAATTTAAATATGAAGGCCCCGAATTAAATATTAATATTTAATTCGGGGCCTTCATATTTAAATTATTTAATTCTTCCTGCGGGAGGAGGCCCGCCCCCCCCCTCCAGGATTTAAATTATTTAAATTATTTAATTCCCGGGCCCGAATTAAATAATTTAAATATGAAGCTCCCGAATTAAATATTCATATTTAAATCGTGGCCTTCATATTTAAGTTATTTAAATCGGGCCCGGGAATTAAATTATTTAAATTATTTAATTCCCGGGCCCGAATTAAATAATTTAAATATGAAGCTCCAGAATTAAATATTCATATTTAAATCGGGGCCTTCATATTTAATTCAGGCCTGGGACCCCCCCTAGGACCTAAAATAGGGTCTATTTGGAAGTTGGCTCTTGTAAATAAGTATACGTTTTGGGGCCATTTTTCCTCTTGTGAACACGAGTGCCAGCTTCCAAATAAACCCTATTTAAGCTGCACACACCCCCCCCCCCCCAATTACAGTTATATTATAGTTTATTGGGTTTTTTAATATTAGGGGGGTAGGGGGGGGAGGGGTTCAGGGGATGAGCCAAGAGTGGCAGGACACTAGGTTCTGGAAGTCCCGCGTTTTGAGGTTGAGGCTTGCATCGGGCTTGCTGTCTTGGATCTTGAGTCCTGCTGCTCAAGGTCACTGGGTTTAGGGTTTAGGGCACACCCTGCCACCCCTTCCCGCGTAAGCCCTACACCCTAAATCCTAAACCCGCAGGTTTTCAATGGAAGCTCCGGGGACAGCGATCCATACAAGCTCGACGCTGCGTGCTTAGACAACCGGCCGGTTGGATTTGGGGTTGAGGTCTGGGGTTAAAGTGTAAGGTTTAAGGTTTAGGGGTTAGGGGCAGGCGGTGTTGGGCGCAGGGTCAAGACGTTAGGGTGTTAAATTGGGATTGAGGCCCTAAATCCTAAGCCCTGCCTCGAGTAGTGTACCACAAATATAGGGTAAGTATGCCACTCAGTAAGGCACACGTCCTTGCTATTTTGCTCGCATGCTTCTTGCACGCCCTCTAAGAACCTGGACAATAAATCTAGAACTCCTATAAAAACCTTAAGCCGCCCTACAATCCCCCCTAAACCCTAAACCCTAAACCCCAAACCCTAAACCCTAAACCCTAAACCCTCCCTAGACCCCTACACTCCCTTGTGAATCGAGGTCTGGGCCCTGGGCGTGATACTGTTCGCCCTTTGCCATGGAAGGCGCAACCTTCCATCACGCGAGCACACGAGCACACCAGAGGCCCAAAAGCGGATACCGTGTCCTGCCCTGTCCCAAGCGCCCTAAGCCCTAAGCCCTAAACCCTAAACCCTAAACCCCAAACCCCAAACCCCAAACCCTATACCCTAAACCTGAACTAAAGGCTGCCATTCGGCCGCCCAGATCGGGAAACGTGCGCCAAGATAGAAGCGGAAGGGTCCGGAAGCCCAGGGAAGGGTTCAGGTCTCAAGGTTTGGGGTTTAGGGTTTTGTTTCCTGTTCCCCCTAGTATTGTTATGAGTGGGGTCCCTGCCCTATCCTTGAGGTGTTGCAACTTTATGAACTTTTGGGGTGGGGTCATGGCGCAGGATTCCTAAACCCTAAACCCTAAACCCTAAACCCTAAACCCTAAACCCTAAACCCTAAACCCTAAACCCTAAACCCTAAACCCTAAACCCTAAACCCTAAACCCTAAAGACTTATCTTAGGCCCTTTGCCCTAAAGCTCCACCTAAGTTCCTCGCCTCCTTCCTAAACCCTAAACCCTAAACCCTAAACCCTAAACCCTAAACCCTAAACCCTAAACCCTAAACCCAAAACCCTAAGCCTGCATCCCCCCTCCTCCCCCTGCAGCGCCTTGCATTGCTCATTCGGAGTACGCGAGACCCAGCCCACAACACATGATCCTAGGGGGGTTTAGGGTTCAGGGTTTAGGGTTTAGGGTTTAGGGTTCAGGGTTTAGGGTTTCGGGTTCAGGGTTTAGGGTTTAGGGTTTAGGGTTCAAGATTTAGGGTTTCGGCGTTTAGGGTTTAGCCTGTTTCGGCGTTTGGGGTTTAGGGTTCAGGGTGTAGGGTTTCGGGTTCAGGGTTTAGGGTTTAGGGTTTAGGGTTCAGGGTTTTGGTTCAGGGTTCAGGGTTTAGGGTTCAGGGTTTAGGGTTTCGGGGTTACCAGCTTATGTAGGGAACTCATAACCCTGCTTGTATGTACCTATGAACCTCCGAGTAGGGCTTCAGGGCTTCGGGTTTCAGGGTTTCAGGGCTTAAGGACTTGTCAGGTCGACCAGGGATTCTATTTACCTACAGCTTCATGGTAACTACCATAGGGGTCGGAATAATTACGAACAAGCTGACCTGATGGTCCCTTTATAGTAATAAGAACAATGAGAAAAGTAATTAACCAATAATAATTAGTAATAATAAAATAACTCCCCCCCCAAAAAAAACTGTTTGTTAAGGCCCCTACAGTACCCTTACTTCGTAGGGTATAATCCCATCTTAGCTGTAGGCAAGGAGGGTCCCAGGGAGGGACTCTGTTCCAAGATCCGGTGGCAGCTTAGGACCCAGAGTAGGCCCTTATTCCCTTTGTGGGTGTAGGGTTTCTGGGTTCAGGGTTGAGGGTTTCGGCGTTTAGAGTTTAGGCTTTACGGTTGGCCCCTTTAAACCAAAAAGGGCACCTGTTTTTCCTAGGTTACTCTGGGTCTAGTTGCTGAGCCGCACTTAGGTTGAGTTTCAAGGAGACAACATCTCCGAACTACCGTCGAATTGTGAGGCCGGAAGTCTACACGTGCAACGGGGGGCCGATGATGAATACTACTCCCTTGACATCTCTAGACAACTCTCCCAAAATGCTCAAAACCCTAAACTCTAAACCCTAAACCCTAAACCCCAGCTGTGGTTCCCGTTTTAGGGGGCCAAACTTGCTCATACCGAAGTAGCCGCATGGCGCCGTTCCCAAAATAGAACTGCCGTGGAGGTCACTGTCGCCGAAGCCCTAAAGCTTAAACCCGAAACCCTAAACCCTGTAAACCCTGTAAGGTCTATAAACCCTAGAAACCCTATGAACCCTAAACCCCCCTCCAGCGTCTGAACGGTTGCAGGCCCAACCCCTGAAAAGCAGTCCCCCGCAGCCCCAGACGACCAAAATCCAGCTATGCGAGGAACCATCGCCGCTTTTACAGGGTTCGGGTTTAGGGTTGCAGGGTTCTTTTATAGTACCATACCCTGGGCAGGTCACTAAACTTGTGGACCCCTTTCTGTAACCTAAGTATGCATACAGCGGCGTGGCACCTTATTGAGGAATTTTGGGGGGTTTGTAAGGTTGAGAGGTTTTTTGGGTTTTGGGCATGAGTTGGCTCATGTGGACATCTCTATACCCTTTTAGGGTTTAGGATTCGGGGTTTAGGGTTCAGGGTTGAGGGTTGCTTAAACTACTAGCCCTAAGCCTACACCCTCCTTATAAAAAGCCTACAGCCTAAAGCCCTACAAACCCGAAGCCCCAAACCCTAGAGCGAAGCCCCTAGTTACGCCCTCAAGCCCTCACTCCCTCAGACCCGCAACCCTAAAACCCCGACATTACACCCTAAACTCCAAACCCTCAACCCTAAAACCCTAAACACCGAGACCCCGCACCCTAAACCCTAAACCCTACACCCTAAACCCTAAAACCTAAACCCTAAACCCTAAACCGCAAGAGAGCCAGGGCCATGCTGACTCCTCGCGCGGACCGCCGCTCCTTCGTGGATGAGATTCTTTTGGACACCTGGGTTCGGCCCCCAAGGGAGGGTTTAGGGTTTAGGGTTTAGGGTTTACGGTTTAGGGCTTAGGGCTTAGGGCTTAGGGTTTAGGGTTTAGGGTTTAGGGTTTAGGGTTTAGGGTTTAGGGTTTAGGGTTCAGGGTTCAGGGTTCAGGGTTGAGGGTTTAGGGTTTAGGCTTTAGGGTTCCTAATGTGACAAGACACACAAGATCAAAGGCGCCAACTTTTCAATCTCACGTGGCACGTTGCCATTTCGACATGTTTAGGGTTTAAGTTTAGGGGTTCGGGTTTAGGGTTCAAGGTTGGTCTGGGGGTGCTCCACGAGGTTTTCATCACCACGACTCACTGACCTGGATTCTTTAAAGTGAAGGAACTTAGGCTTCCAGAGCCCTAAGCCCTAAGCCCTAAGCCCTGCAGCATTCTCCTGAGATCCAAACCAGCAGAATCTAAGGGCGCACCTCCGACCCTGAAATCACATCCTGATTCGTCGAGTTTGGCAACCTAGAACCTTGTTGGGGGTATGAAAAATCCCTAGACAGTCCCAAAGCCTAACCTTTAGTAGCCCTAAACCCTAACCCTAAACCCCTAACCCTAAACCCGAAACCCTAAACTCTAAACCCCTAACCCTAAACCCTAAGCCCTAAACCCCAAACCTTAAATCCTAAACCCCAGGTGTCCATTAACCGCTTCGCTGATTGCTCGGAGATCCACGAGTTGCCACAGCCCACCGTGGGGCTTCCCAGATCTCCCTGGCTCGCAGCAACCCTAAACCCTAGACCCTAAACCCTAAACCCCAAACCCTAAACCCTAAACCCTAAACCCTAAACCCTGAACCTCCTGCTTTTGGGGCCGAAGGTCCCTTCTTCGGACTGATATTTTGTTTTATGCGTTCTTTCTGAGCATAGTGGGCTGCCGCCCACCCCATGCATGAGGGATTTTGAGCTTCGGATGTTAGGGTTTTAGGGTTTCGGGGTTAGGGGCTAGGGTTAAGGGTTTAGGATTTAGGCGGTTTAGGGTTTAGGGTTTAACAGCTAGGGCTCTAGGATTTAGGGTGTTTAAGGGTTGCACCTAGAGCAAACCTTCATACCTCAAGAAGGGCAAATATACCCAACAAACGGCCCCTTTCCTATGTTTTTAAGGGCTTCACGGTCGACTCCAGGCAGGCATTTAGAGTGTCAGGGGAGTTGAGTCACGTATACAGGGTTTGATTGCCGGGTCTAGGTCGCCACGATCCCAGACACCCCTTTGAGGCTCCGGAGTTTCAGGGTACTTATAACCCAAATATAAGTGTAGTTATAGTACCCTCATAGGGTTATAATAGGGTTATACGTAGCTATCATTGGGTTACTAAGTACCATGAACCTCCAAGCAAGCCCTAAGCCCTAACCCCTAAACCCAAAACCTAATAAGCCCCCCTCTTCAGTGCAGTTGGTGTTCGCCTAGGCTTCCAATGGCTTACTTTCTGCGCGTGTAGGGGCGAAACCCTTATAGTAGGTTCTTTAGCTCTAAAAAGGCTGTTGGGGGGTTTAGGGTTTAGGGTTTAGGGTTTAGGGTTTAGGGTTTAGGGTTTAGGGTTTAGGGTTTAGGGTTTAGGGTTTAGGGTTTAGGGTTTAGGGCTTCGGGCCCACAGTTCACGTTTCGGGATGTAGGAAGGATGACTTACGACAGCTTGGGGCTTACAAGGCCTGGGGGGAAGCTCTGGGTCCATCTGCTGCGCAGGAAAGGGCCTTGCTTGGATGTTCATGGGTACTTGTACAAGCAGGGTTTTAAGTAGGGATTGGGATACTAAACCCTAAACCCTAAAGCCTACACCCTTGCGCTGCTTGTAAGTACCCATGAACCTCGGGTTTGGGTTCAAGTTTCAGCCCTAACTAACCCTGCGCCCTATACTTGGAGGTTCATGGGTACCTATGACCCCAATTCTAAGTCTACTAATCGCGTACTGAGGGGAGTTCGGGTGCTTAATAAGTACAGTAATCATTGGGGTTATAAGTATTAATGAGTTTCAAGTGCAGGGCGGAAAATTCTAAGATCGCCCGCCCTGAACCCAAAGTCCTCAGCCACCGCCGTGCCTTTGGCAAGGATGGAGACATGCCAGCGCGTGCCTCCTTGCATGTTTGCGCCCCCAGCCAAGGCTCTAAGTAGGGTCAAAGGCAATGATGAAGACAGGACGCTAAACCCTAAACCCCAAACCCCAAGCCCTACCGTAGATTGACTGAAAGGAGTACACGGGGATGCTTTTGAAGGTGCTTTACGGGGATGGAACCGACGAGAGTGCCTTAAAATGGGGCATCCTTGTTGCTTTTTTTAGGGGGGGACGGTTTTCTGAGCAACTACTAGAAGAACTAGACAAGCATTTAGACATATATGTTTATATATATATATATGTATATATATATATATGCTCACCCCCCCCCCATGATCTAGGTCGAAAGGCCTTTCGGGCCCATCGAAGCGAGATTTAAACCTAAGTCGGAATGAAAATTAAAAGGCCACTGGCCTCATTCGTAGTAAATTTTTTTTAGAAATCTAAATTTGCCAATTAAAAGCCGCACCCTATGAAATCCTCTTCTGGGGCCTGCCTGTCCGTAACAAAATCTCACAAGAGCTTTATATGCAGAGGTTACAGCCTCAGAAATCCTCATCTGGGCTTCCTTCCTATTTTATTGAGAAAATGCTTCTACATAAGAAGCCCACACCCTACGAAAAGAATTCTATACTTAAAGGCCACACCCTATGAAATCCTCTTCTGGGCCCTCTTAATGAAATTTCAGTAGACTTGTGTCTGATAAAGCCACAGCTTCGTTCGTAATTAACCCAAGTAAAAAAACATATTAAGAGGCCCAGCCCCAAGACATCCTCTTCTAAGCCTCATTGATTAATACCTATTTAGAACATTTTTGTTTTTCCCACACCCTGTGAAATCTTTCGCTGGCCCCATTCGTAATGAAACGCAATTTGATTTCATATTGTAAGCCCACACCCTAAGAAATCCTCTTCTGGGCTTCGTTCGTAATTGAACCCAAGTAAAGCAAGTGTATATTCAGAGGCCAACCCCAGGACATCCTCCTCGCAATGAAACCGAGTTAGAATTCTATATTGCAGACCATACCCTATGAAATCCCTTTCTGGCCCCTATTTGTAATGAAGATTAATTAGAATTCTGTATTACAAAGCCACACGCCAAGAAATCCTCATTAGACCTTCGTTTGTAATTAGACTTATTTTCGATTTGCCAAGATGCTTGTATTAAAAAAAGCCACACCATTCTGGGGCCTGTTCGTAACAGAATCTCGTAAGAAGTTTATAATTCTAGGTAAGAAGCCCACACCCTAAGAAGTTCTGACCTAGGCTAGGTTCGTATGTAACTCTTGGACAGAAATTTATATCATGAGCCCCCATTCGTATTTGAATGTACTTACAATTCCATATTTAACCGCTAGACCCTATGAAATCCTCTTCTGGTGCCTATTAGTGAAATGTCAATAGACTTGTATATGATAAAGCCATAGCTTCGTTAGTAAATTAAACCCAAGTCAAACAAACAAATTAAGAGGCCCCGCCACAAGATATCCTCTTCTAAGCTTCATTGGTTAATACCTATTTGGAATTCTATTTTGCAGACCACACCCTATGAAATTCTCCCCTGGCCTCGCTTCATACTAAAATGTTATTTGAGGTTTGTATTAAAACGCCACACCCTAAGAAATCCTCATCTGGACTCGTTTGGAATTCCACTTAAATTGAATTTTAAGTTTAGAGGCCACACCCCTTTGGACAGAATTTAAAGGCCACACCCTAAGACCTGTGTATGGTAAAGCCACAGCTTCGTTCGTAAAACCAAACCAAGTAAAACAATTAAGAGGCCACGCCCTTCTAAGCCTCATTCGTTACTACCTCTTTGGAATTTTATTTTACCGACCACACCCTGTGAAAGTCTCCTCTGGCCCCGCTTCGTAATGAAATGTAATTTGAGGTTTGCACTAAAACACCACACCCTAAGAAATCCTCAACTGGACTTCCTTTGTGATTCCACTTAAATAGACGTTTAAATTAAGAGGCCACACCCCAAGACATCCTCTTCGAAGCCCCACTCTTTTTTAAGTCCAATTAGACTTTTGAATTGCAGGTCCACATCCTCAAAAGAACCACACCCTAAGAAACCCTCTCTATTTCTTTTTTTTATTACTTTTCATATTAAGACGCCACATCCCAAGACATCCTCTTCTAAGCCTCATTCGTAATTAAATCTAATGGAACTTTACATGTTAACGCCACGCCCTGCATACCGAATAGGCTGAATTGAAAAAAAACGAATGGTGGGTGTGTTTGTGTGCTTTTCTCTGTGTGTGTGCAAGGCAGTCACATTAGCAGAAACAACGTATAACAGTACACATTCTTTATACAAGAAAAGCATTTTTTGCAAAATTTGCTAAAAAAAAAATCCAAAAATCCAAAAACTAAACACCATGGAGCCGGGAGGCCGCCTTTTTTGGATTTTTTGGTTTTCTCGAGTTTTTTTTGGTTTTTTTTGGAAAAATCCAAAAAAACCATGGTTTTTTTTGGATTTTACTTGCTCCTGTCCTCAAAAACCTAAAAAACACATGTTTTTTTTTGGATTTTGAGTGAAAATCCAAAAAAAAAACCTGAAATCCAAAAAAACACGAGGGTTTTTTTGGATTTTCACTCAAAATCCAAAAAAAAACCATGTGTTTTTTAGGTTTTTGAGGCCAGGAGCAAGTAAAATCCAAAAAAAACCATGGTTTTTTTATATTTTTCCAAAAAAAAAACAAAAAAAACCTCGAGAAAACCAAAAAATCAAAAAAAGGCGGCCTCCCGGCTCCATGGTTTTGAATTTTTGGATTTTTGGATTTTTGGATTTGTGTCAAAATTTGCAAATTCTGCAAAAAAGAAGTGTTTTTTGCATACAATTCTGTGCTTATAAGCCTGTCCTATGCAAATAATTCATAGACATGTTTACCAAATTGCATTTTCCTGTGTTTTTGGGGTGTTTTTTTATGTGGTGATGTGGAAGTAGTGCTAAACACACGCGTTTTTCACTATTTACAGGTTTTCTCGCATAGGACTAGACGTGCAAAAACAGGACATCGCCTAGCATAGCCAGCATGTCATTTTAATCGGTATTTACGAGGGTTTTTATAGGGACAAAGCAAAACCTAGATCATGGGGGGGGGGGGGGGGGTGGCCATATATATGTATATATATATATTCTACACGTACAATACATATATACACGCACATATCGTAACAAAGGAATCACAATTATCATAGTAAAGAATGAACCGTTGGTACACACTAACCTGTCCAGGCAGGCTCGCCCTGTTGCTTTGGACTTGGGGCAATTTGTATTCTAAGCTATGCAGGGAATGGGGTTTTGGCGGTTCAGGTTTAGGGTCTCTGCTAGGGTGTAGCGCCAATATAGCTTTATGCCCTAGACCCCTCTAAGGCACACGTAGGCCCTTACTCAGGAGGACTTGTTTAGGAATTTTAGGGGTGCAGGTAGGGCGCTAGGGTTTAGGGTGTAGGGTGTAGGGTTTAGGGTTTACGGTTTAAGGTTTAGGGTCGCCACTCTTCCGCTCGCGCCAGGCTCTGTCTCCGTGGTAAGCTTCTCAGATCTGCTTGTTGCGAAGTCGACAATCCCCTGACACAGCGAAACCCCTAAACCGTAAACCCTAAACCCTAAAGACTGTGATTGTGGCGCATTTCAACTTTTTAGAAGGGTATAGAGGTTACTCTGGGTAAAGCTAACCCTGGAGTTTTGCGGGGCTTTGCTTCCCCTAAACCCTACACCCGAAACCCGAAACCCTGCTTCAAGGATGCAGGACAAGGTCAGCGATGACATACCTTGTATGGTAGGCTTTCTTATGAACCAGAACACCCCCCCTCCCCACCAAAAAGGGGCAGAGTCGCTTGGAAGAATGCCCGGGTGAAATCCGCCATCTCTAGAGGGTTTGTAAGGCCTTTTTTTTAATAGAACCCTCAACCCGAAACCATAAACCCCCTAGACCCTTTTTTTAAATGGGATGAACAATAGGAAATCCCCTTGTTGAGAAGTAGAGATGCTCGGTATTTGGGCATTTTTTCATGAGGGAGCCCAGTTGTTTCTGAGTCCCCAGCTCAGGAAGATGTCCGCGAGGACTCAGCCACGTGTTTAGGGTTTTCAGGGTTTTAGGGTTTTTTAGGGTTTTTAGGGTTTTTAGGGTCTTTAGGGTTTTTAGGGTTTTTTTTTGAGGTTTTTTAGGGTTTTTTTAGGGTTTTTAGGGTTTTTGTGGTTTTAGGGTTTTTCGGGTTTTAGGTTTAGTAGGGTTTGGGGTTGTTAGGGCTCGTAGGGTTATTAGGGTTTGGGGGTTCGGGGTTGTAGGGATGAATTTCGGATGTTCCCCCTTGTACTAGCCGACCTCTACAAGGGGGTACTCTAATCCCTATTCAGGACACTTAGTATAAGGGAGAACATCCCAAGGTTCAGTTTGATCCGCGTTCCGGGCTGTTTTGGGGGGCCGAATGGAGCTCCAAACCGTCTCAAAAATTTCAGCGAAGCCCCCGACTTCTAACCCTCAAGCCTCCAAAGGACCCCCGCAAAGAAATTGAAACCTTAAACCCCAAAGCCCAAACCCTAAACCCTAAACCCTAAACCCTACTTGCCGTTCGAGGATGAGCCGCAATCACCGTCCCAGCCTCAGAGCCAAGCTTGAGTCGGTTCCAGGGCTTGTAAGGCTTAGGGTTTGGGTTTGGGGTTTGGGGTTTGGGGTTTGGGGTTTGGGGTTTAGGGTTTAGGGTTTAGGGTTTAGGGTTTAGGGTTTAGGGTTTAGGGTTTAGGGTTTAGGGTTTAGGGTTTAGGGTTTAGGGTTTAGGGTTTAGGGTTTAGGGTTTAGGAGTGTTTTGTGGCATGTATTCAATGTTTCTAGCTGTGCTTCTCCTGGGCTTGTCTTGGGTTCATAGCCGTTTGTTTTTGGGTCGAGTCCCGCTTTATGGCTTGTGTAATGTAGCATAAAAGTTATGCAGATACCTCCAGCAGCAAGCTCTTGACCCCAAAGCCTACCCAGCGCAACCTTACACCTTCAAAAAAGGGGGTAAACATGTACGAATGAATTCGGCAGGTGTCTGAGCTGCTTGTCCTTTTGAAGGGGTTAAACATTACTTCATAGTAGGATGTTTTAAAGAAGGGCCCCAAAAGGGACCCGAAGTTAGAAAGCTACCCAAAAAGTTGGCTATAGCCCCCTAAATGCACGGCATAACGCCAAAAATAGTAGGTCAATGGAGCTCCCGGTCCCCAAGCCCCAAGCCCTCAACCCTAAACGCTAAACCGGAAACCCTAAACCCTACACCCGAAACCCTAAACCCTAAACCCTAAACCCTAAACCCCTAGTCTAGGTAAACCCCTACAGCATCCTCCAGGATGCACGACGAGGGCGAGAGGGTCCATGGAGCCAGGACAGGAGCTGCAGCTCCAGGGACCTGCCCCGTGGTAGCTGCGCATCGACACCCTAAACCCTAAACCCTAAACCCTAAACCCTAAACCCTGAACCCTGAACCTTGAACCCTAAACCCTAAACCCTAAAGCGCTCAAAACTCCGCAAAAACCCTTTGAGGACAGATATGTTGGACTATTCGCCTTCTCCAAGCAGGCCTGGCAGCTTCCGGCTTCGGGCTTGGGGAGGGTTTAGGGTTTAGGGTTTAGGGTTTAGGGTTTAGGGTTTAGGGTTTAGGGTTTAGGGTTTAGGGTTTAGGGCTTAGGGTGCAAGAGGGTCTCGGCAGTTCGGAAGCTCACTTCCGGCACACCTAAACCCTACCGAGACCCCCCCACCACCCACAAGGGTCAACTCCCCCCAGACTACATCCCCCTTGGGAATTTTTTTGTTTGTATACACCCCAAGAGGATATAGAAAACAGATATTGAGGTTCTCAGGGAATATTTTCTGCGTTGATAGCCCAGACGTGAAATTGCACCAGTCTTCGGGACTCCCCCCCCCCCCCCCCAGATTTTCTTGGTTTAGGGTTTCCTGTGCAGTGTTTAGGGGACGAGGCAGGATTACATCCAAGAACAGCATGTAGGATCAGCCCCTTGATGGAGGCCTTGGGTAGAATCTGGGTCCAGTATGGCTAAGCGAGCAGCTCGGGGCGTATTGTCGCCCGAGCGAACACAACTTCCCTAAACCCTGCCGACCCCACACCCCAAGTACAATGCGCGAAGTACTGGTGATGGAGGCATCCTAAGGAACTCGTGTTGGGGTATCCTTTGGGTTGCAGGTAAACAGGATGCCCTAAACCCTAAACCCTAAAACCTAAACCTTAAACCCTAGACCCTCTAGCCTTTTTAGGTTTCGGGGTTTTCGGTTGCCCGGAAGGCGGGATACCCGGCGCTCGCGCACGGAGCACGGGTCAACTGCGCGACGCCCCAGGGGATCGTGGCTGATGAATGCCCTAAACCCTACATACCCAGGGTTTAGGATTTAGGGTTTAGGGTTTGGGGTTTGGGGTTTAGGGTTTAGGGTTAGTTTGGGTAGCCCTCACAGATAGAAGCAGGGTGGGAGGTGTTCTGAAATAGCTGATCCTCAACCCTTTCCAGAAGATCCTATGTAGCCTTATGGGAAATTAGGTTCGGATTCAGGTGGGGGGCTGATGGTATCAAAAGAAAGGAATAGCAATTGCGGGTCTAGGCAGAGTTTCCGTTTAGGGTTCAGGGTTCCGGGTTTAGAGTTTAGGGTTTAGGATTTAGGGCTTAGGGTCATCTAGGGTTGGTAGGGGTGGAAGAGGTGAGGCTGAGAAGATGCAGCTGTCATGTATGCAGGCATAGGCTGTGATCGGAAGAGGTCGAAGGGCTTAGGTTGCCGAATTGCAGCTGTAGCAAGAAGTAGTCAGAATGTGTATTTGAGCGTTTCAGCACCCAGCTTTGGCGGTCCTTTGCACGGAACTGAGGTTGCCGGAGAGTGTGTTCCAGCTTAAGTAGAGTTTGGGGTCCGGGGTTTGAAGCAAATGAGATGTAAGGCAGTCTTCGGGCATCTTTCCCGCAATGAACTCCGATTGGCTGCAGGATGGGATGTCCCATGATGCAACATAATCTGACAGCACATGCAGCGCATCACGAAGATCCGTCGTGCAGGAAGGCCAATTGTTCTGTCCTTGCGTCCCTCTCCTTTGAGTGGTTATATCAAAGTCACTCACAGCCATGGGATGTGGGGCACCTCGTCAAATGAGTGTCGATGCTTTCGGCTTTGCATCCATTTGGGGTTGGGGTCCCCGGTTTGGTTCCCTTTAGAGTAGGATTCCTTTCTTCAAAGGGGCCCACAGAAAAAAGTACCGGAATTCTACGCTACGCGACCCCTCGAAGGTTCCAGGCTTGGCGTTTTGAAGTTTTGAGTTAACTGGGTTGTGGGAGGGTAGCTCGTAGGGGGGTTAAGGAGGGCGGGGGTTAGGGGGTGGGGGGGGTTGTGGGAAGGATGGGGGGGGGGGGGGGGGCGAGGTGTAGACTTCTTGCACCGTTCAGGGGTAATTGGGTCCTTCTCGTCTGCACCCACGACACGGCAACAGTCTGACAAGCTTTAGGTAGCACCATGCCACTCGAGGGCCCTAAACTTCCACATATCCTCTGTGGCGCAGTGGTGCCCTTTTGCCCTGTTGCGCATCTAGCTTCCCTTGCGAAAGTAACTGGCCCCAAAAGGGTTACCCGCATTATTAGATACGGGGCGACAATATCAATTTGCCGCTATGAGTTGAACCGAGCTGAAGCTCTGCAGGGTATCACGCATCTCACAACTTGGGCCCCGCCACAGTTCAGCCACCTCTTAAGCCCTCAATAAGCACAAACTCGACACCCCTAGACCCTAAACTCCGACACCCGTCATTGCGGGCTTCGGCGCCCACACTCCTGGGCGCGACTGGGGGGTGTTCGAGTTATGAGGTAGGAGCTGCTGCAGTTCTTGATGGCTTGTAGATGTTCGTACATGCCTATAGGGCCATCCCCAAACCCTAAACCCGGAACCGTAAACCCGAAACCCTAAACCCTAAACTCTAAACCCTAAACCCTAAATCCTAGAAGGTGCCGTCCCCTTCAGCCGAGGCAAGCTCGGTGAAGGTCCATCCAATGGCACAGCAGGGACACAAGATGCACCTCGGCTCCCAGGGTTTAGGGTTTAGGGTTTAGGGTTTAGGGTTTAGGGTTTAGGGTTTAGGGTTTAGGGTTTAGGGTTTAGGGTTTCAAGCTTTTGGGTTTAGGGGTTCCAGGGTGTTCAGGTTTTCATTTATTTTTTTAGTTTTTTTTAGGTGTGTTTTGCAGGGTTGAGGGTTTAACGCAGCGTTCAGGGGGTTTAGGGTTTAAGGGTTAAGGGTTAGGGGTTTTGTGTTTTGGGTTTAGGGCTTAGGGTTTTTGAGTTTAGGGGTTTCAAGTTTTTTGGAATATAGGAGTTTCTGGTTTTTGTTTCTTTCTAGTTTTTAAGGTTGTTGTGGGGTGTTTTTTGTTTGGTTTCCAGGGTTTAGGGTTTAACGTAGGGTTAAGGGTTTAGGGTTTAGGGCTTTTCAGGTTCTGTTTCTATCGGATTTGGGGGGTTTTAAGGCTTTTTTAAGGAAGACCCATTAAACCAAAAGAATAGGGGAGCCCGGATCCTAAACTCATATCGAGTTCATAGCTTACTTGGCAACCCAGACCCTGAAGCCTTAAACCCTAATAGCCCAAACAATACACCCCAAACTCTAAACCTTGAACCCCAAACCCAAAATCCCAACCCCAAACCCTAAAGCCTGAACCTTAAACAACCCAAACCATGAAGGACTGGGGTGCTCCCCACATTTGATGAGCTCATGGTGGCGTCGCAGCTACTAGATCCGCACAGAGGCTTACTGGAACTGGGATTGTTCAGTTAGATGGGTCGAGGGTTTATCTAGGGTTTAGGGTTCAGGGTTTAGGGTTTGTCTAGGATTTAGGGCCTTGGATTGAGGGTTTAGGGCTTGTGGTTTAGGGTAGGAACCCTGGGAAAAGCTGAACCCTTTTCTCGCTGGGGCCCCTATGCGCCGGACCGGCTCTTTATGGGGGGTTGGGGACACCCCCAATTTTGATCCCCAAATACTGGAACCCCTCTATAATAAGGAAGCCCCCCTATATGAGCTGCTTGCTAAGCTTCGAAGTTCTTGATCGTGAGTTGGGGACTCAGATTCCTTCCTCCCCCCTCCCCCTCCCCCCTCCGCCCCTTCCCCCCCCCCTCCCCCTCTCCCTCCTCCCCCCCCCCCTCGCCCCCCCCCCTTCCCCCCCTTCTCCCCCCTCCCCCTGCCCCCGTTGTTGGAGGGCCGAGTGCCGCAATAAAATCGAGGCGCAAAAGACAATGAACCTCCACGTGGGGGGTGTAGGTCTAGGGCTCGGGCCTTGGAGGATTTTGTGGTATAATCCATTTTTCAAATTAGGGCATACCAAAGGTTCTCTAGGTGTGCCCTAAAGGGGTTTCGGAGTTTCAAGTTTCCAGTGCCCAGGCCAGAGCAAAACACCCTGAGGGTCTAGAGACTAGGGTACATACAGTCCAGGACGGTTTCTGGCGGGCAGTTAGCCCGTTAAGAGCTGTAGAACGACCAATATCAAACTGGTTCTGTGCACAAGAGGCTCATGTAAACAGCAGCTGCCCACGAATTCAGACGCCGAGGCAGCAGACGATCTCTGATGTTGCGGACGCCAAAGCTCAAGTCAGATGTTTATGGCAGGTTGCGAACCCTTCCAGGTTTAGGAAGGTGCAGGGCTTAAGGGCTTAGGGTTTCTAACAACTTAACCCTACGTAACCCTAAACCCTAAACCTTCCGCTTCAAGTTCTCCTTGGTCTCGGTGCATGAATCCTTAGTTGGCAGCCCTGGGTTAAACCATGAGGCTGCAAGTGTGTATGACCCACCTTCCGTGAACACACGCGCAGGCATTATATAAGAGCACTTCTCTCAAAGTTTTGTTTTTGCCTTGGACCCCTTCATGCTGAAAACTGTGTGCAAGAAAACAGACATCTTGCAAGTGTATTAAGTTTAAGGGTTTGCGCGTACATGTTTGGGTGACTTGATTGTGGCTGAGCAGCGCACGAACTCCACAGACCATATTTGGGTGTTTGAGGTGTTGGGTTTGGGGTTTGGGAAAACTTTGGCTTATCTGGGTTGAGGGTCAAGCCTACCTTGAAGCCTCCGAACCCGACCACTTTACATCCCGACCCTCAACCCTACTTGGAGGTTCATAGGACACTTATCAGTACAGTTGTAAGTAGGGTAAACGTGGCTGTAACCTGATTTCGGGCTCATGCATCACCCCACTTATAAGAGCCCAGGAACTTGAAGTAAACCCTCCACCCTGATCCAGTGGCTTGCAAAGATGTGAATGAGAAGGTCTCCAGCGGTTGGAGTTTTGTTCTTGGGTATCTATGTTTAACATGGGTATTTTTGAACCAACAAACAACCCGAAACCCTAAACCCTAAATCTAAGAACTGCAAACCTCTAGCCAGAGCAAGTCCCCCAGCTACGCTGAGTGGGATTCCATCCCTCCTTCCCAAACAAACCCTAAACTCTAAACCCTAAACCCTAAACCCTAAACCCTAAACATTCCAGCGGCAGAGCCGAGAATGCGTCCTTGATGCAAGCACCCGGTGCTAGCCATTAAAGGGGCTTACGGGTTCAGGGTTTAAACAGGGGGCGGGGGCCCCTAAACCCTAAACCCTACACCCTAAACCCTGTTTAGGGGCGTGATGCTGGGCTACCCAACGCCAGTATTTCCTTGCTTGCCAGCGGGACCACCCATCAGCAGCAAGACTTTTCCATGGGATGCGAGCGGTTGGCTTCATTACAACGGCTCTACGGCTCTTCAACTGGGCTGTTCCAGGTCCTGAGCCCTAAATTCAAGCAGCGCTATCGCAACCAGCAGCCAAGAGGCAGCTTACAGGCATCACGCAACACCGCCCGCGTCGGGAGCATGGAGCTGTGACCGACGTTTAGGTGGGATGCTTGTATGGCAAGTTGTCCCAAATCTCCATATCACCCAAGCTAAGTTCAACAGTGCTTCCGCTGCCGAGCTCAACAAGGCACACGACATAGGCTCGCCAGACGTCAAATCGTCAATTGCCCAATAGCTGTCTTGCACAACCCCGCAGCAGCCTTGGAGTGCACGAGCAGGTGAATGGGCAGTGACTCGAACTGACAACCCATGTCTGACTTCATGACGTTGAAGTTCTCTCCATACTCCTGTCCCTGTAACTTGCTCTGAAAGGATCTCGGGTGGATCAGAGACACAACTCGCTTGAGGAAGCACTGCAGATTCCGATATGGTCTTTGCTAAACCCGTTTGAGCAAAGGAGTCACTCTGCATGACAAACTGGAACCTTTTCATCCGTGCATCCCACTCATCAAACTCGTTGCAGAGAGACTGAATGTCATACTTGTTCTGGCGCTCGAGTGCTTGAATCTCCTGTCCCACGTACAGGAAGCCGCGGTGACATTGATTGATTGCCTCATCAAAGTCTGTGATGCGTCTTGCGCGAACAGTTGCGCTGTCAGCCAACCCCAGGGGCTCCGGGTCCGCAGCAGCCGCTGTTTGCACTGCGATCTCCGACTCGAAAGGCGAACAATACCCGCACCAGTTAGGAACTTGCACCTCTGCATCGGTAGCCTGCACTCCAGCATCAACCCTGCTGCCCGCCCTCGCCCGCTCAGCATTCTGAGCGCCAAGGCTCTTAACCTGTTTAGGGGCGTGATGCTGGGCTACCCAACGCCAGTATTTCCTTGCTTGCCAGCGGGACCACCCATCAGCAGCAAGACTTTTCCATGGGATGCGAGCGGTTGGCTTCATTACAACGGCTCTACGGCTCTTCAACTGGGCTGTTCCAGGTCCTGAGCCCTAAATTCAAGCAGCGCTATCGCAACCAGCAGCCAAGAGGCAGCTTACAGGCATCACACAACAAACCCTAAGGGGGGGGGGGGGGGGTTTAGGGGTTCAGTTTAGGGTTCAGGGCCTCGGAGTTCATGGGGTGTAAGCTTAAGTCCCAAGTGAGCCAAAGAACTTCTAAGACCCTCAATGCCCGCAGTAGCCACAAAGTCCAGAAGCTCGGAACCCCCCAAAGCTGAACCCTAAACCCTAAACCCTGGACCCTTAGGTCTCCTCTTGAATCCTAAACCCTTAGCCCCCCCTTGAATCCCACCAGAGAGATCTGCAGACCTCCTTTTGCTTCTGAGGAGGGGAAAGTCGCTGGGCATGGTCTTGGCATTCAGAGGCCGCCTTTTTTGCAGGGTTGAGGGTTCGCCCGCACCCCCTTTCCACGTGTCCCTCAATTTGGGGGGCATCTTGGGAGGCAGGATGCTCCTGTGCTTCTATATATGTCACGGATTGGGACGTGCTCGCTTGGTCCTTGCCCTAAACCCTCAACCCTACAGCCTTGTTTCAATGTTATTATTTGGGATGTTCCCCCTTGTACTAGTTAACAGTCCTTAGTAGGGATTATACTGGGCGGGGGGGGGGGGGGGGGGGGGGGGTACGATAATCCCTATTCAGGACTGTTAGTACAAGGGGGAATATCCCAAGTCATTATGATTATTATTATTGTTGTTTGCTGTTTGTTTTTTGTTTGTTTTCCGTATTTCGCTTTTGGCAGCCCCCTGTCGATCCAGTCAACCTCCAGGCTCCCTGAATGTCTTCGTCCCAAGCCTGCATGAAGACATGAAGACAGCAAGCCCTGAATCATGACCTAAACCCTCAATCCGAAACCCTAAACCCTAAACCCTGCACCCCTCAGCCCTAAATCCTAAGCCCTAAACCGTACCCCAAACCCTAAGCCCAGCACTCCTAAGCCCTAAACTCTACACCCCCAAGCCCTCAATCCTACACTTTAAACCCTGAACCCTAGCCCTAAACCCGAAACCCTAAACCCGAGCCCTAAACCCTAAACCCTAAACCCTTCAAGGTGCCGTCCCCTTAAATTCCAACCAGGGCAGCCATGCGGAAAGCAGCGAAGGAGCGCCTGGCACAGCTGGGCGGAAGCTCAGGCAGCAGGGTTTAGGCTTTAGGGTTTAGGGTTTAGGGTTTAGGGTTTAGGGTTTAGGGTTTAGGGTTTAGGGTTTAGGGTTTAGGGTTTTACGTTCTGAGGTTTAGAGTATTAGATAGGACGTGTTGTCTCAGCCACGATTGGGTTCAAGAGAACCTGAATTTGGAACATGTCTCTGACTGGTTTAGGGTTCGAAGGGACAGCCTACGTGCAGGTGCATGGTTCATGGCTGCTTATAAGTAGGGTTAAGTATGCTTGTAACCCGAAACCCGAAGCCCTAAGCCCTAAACCCTAACCCCCAAACCTTCAAGTACTGTTGGGGTGGCGCCCAGGGGCTTGACAAGTCGAGGGCCGGTCCAGTGCGTCCAGAGAAGTGAGGATCCCTTGTCACGGTTGAGAGGGTTTAGGGTTTAGGGTTGTAAGCTCAGGTTGAGGATGCATGGTTAGACTTGTCCGGAAAGGCTCCTCATGCGAAATTCTGACACTGAATCTTGTCCATGCCCCGGACAGACATACTGAATACCCTAAACACTAAACCCTAAACCCTCAACCCTAAGCCCTAACCGAATTCCATCTGTGGACCCTCTGTACCTGGATTTTGAGTCTCGCCTTCACATCTGTCAAATTCTACAATGATTCTGTAGGTTTGTTGACTTCAGCGCGCACTTCAATACTGAACCCTGAACCCTCACCCCTGAACCCTAAACCCTAAACCCTAATCCATCGTTTGGAAGCTTAATTCATGCACCAAGTCTCTTTGCCGAGACACTTGCGGAGCTGGGGTATAAAAGGGGTACCCCTATTTTGGGAAATGCCCGTATGTACCTAGATGCTATATTTACTTGGCCTGAAAGGGGTTCCTAGATGGTAGCTTTAGGGCCCAAGTATATACTATGTAGGTACATGGATCCTCAGGGGCTCTAAAGGTAGTTAAGTGGGCCTTAATTTGGTCCCCTACCTCCCTTAGAGGGTTCTGAAGCATGGGTCCTTGGGTTTAGAAGGGCTTTATACGGGCTCCCCTTTTAAGGGCCCATACTACGGGACCATGCAACTCAACCGCTGTCAGGCTCTGAGTCAACAATTATCTCTCCGGAGAGTGATGAGGCTGAAGACTCCTTGCCAGGTTGGCACCTTGTTTGCAAGGTGGTCTGTGTACACGCCCATCTTCTTGAAGCCCATTTCCCAACCACTTCCCGAAACAACCCTGACTAACCACCCCCAGCCCACGCTTTGAGGCACTGGGTAGATCCCCTGTTTTTCCCTCATGGAGTTGAAGAGTATAAGATTAGGGTTTAGGGTCCAGGGTTTAGAGTTTCCTTTCAGAGGGTTTTAAGCGCCAACCTAGGGGATGATGGCTGGGGGTTCTTAGATAGGGAATGTCAGGCACTGTTGATGGAAATTGACCCGAAAGCAGCCCCAAAACACGTTCATCAAACCTAGATGAGTAATGAACCCTAACCCTAAACCCTAAACCCTAAACCCTAAACCCTAAACCCTAAACCCTAAACCCTAAACCCTAAACCCTACTTGCAGGATTTCTGAGTTGCTGAAGACCCTCTTCCCTACCAGACTAAGCAGTTGCGCATTCCGGGCTTTGGTGAAAGGAGGGTTAGTTTGGGGTTAGGGTTTAGTTAGGGGATATAGGGTTTAAGAACAGAGGGTTTCGAGGTTTAGGGTGTTTGGGTGGGGTTTAGGGGGATGACTGGCTTAAGGGGTTTTAGGTGTTTAGGTTCGAGCGTTTTAGAGATTATAGTGTTTAGGAGTTAGGGATTCTCGGGTTTGTGTTTATCATGCCTCCGACCCTTCATCCCTATCATACAGGAGAATCCCACTTCGGTCCCCGTCCGTACCTCCAATCACCTACAATATGGGCTTTCAGGGGCTTTGTCGTGGTTGTTTTGGAGGTTTGCCTTAAACCCCAAACCCTAAACCCTCAACCCTGAACCCTAAATGTCGCTCGTTTCTTCACTGGTGAGGTGACAAGCACCAGGATATGTGCAGTTTCTACCCCAACAAAATCCCCTAAAAAGCTGCCCGCCGTACATTCAGGGATCAGTAGGGTTTAGGGTTTAGGGTTTAGGGTTTAGGGTTTAGGGCTTAGGGCTTAGGGTTTAGGGTTTAGGGCTTAGGGTTTAGGGTTTAGGGTTTAGGGCTATACTATCATCCTGTTGAGCCACGCACTTGCGACTTCCCAGGTCTTCCATGGACTCAAGCGCCTTCAAGTCGAGACCCGCGCAGCGAGTCCTGCATTTTCAGGGGCAAAAGGAGGGTTTAGGGTTTAGGGTTTAGGGTTTAGGGCTTAGGCATTTAGTGCGCAAAGGCCGAAGTAGCCCCTAAACATCCCCTAAATGCACTTATAAAGGAATTCATTGTGTTGGTTCAGGGTTTTGAGGGTTGAGGGTTTTGAGGGTTTAGGGTTTTGAGGGTGTTTTTGGGTTTTGAGGGTTTTTCCGGTCTCGAGGGTTCTGGGATATAGGGTTTAGGTTTTATGGGGTGTTTAGGGGTTTAGGGTTCAGGGCTTCGGGTTTAAGTGGTTCAGGATTTAGGGTTAGTCTTTTTTTGGATTTAAGGGCGTAGGGCATAGGGTTTTTGGGTTTAGTGGTTAGGGTTGGTAAGTACCCCGCAGGCGATGCCTTCAGGGCATGAAGTTCCGCATTCGGTTAGGGACCCTAAATCGTAAACCCTGGACCCTAAACCCTCAACCCTGGACCCTAAACCCTAAACCCTAAACCCCAAACCCTAAACCCCAAACCCTAAACCCTAAACCCTGCCATGACTTGCCGGTAGAAGCTCTTCGACGGGAGCATGCCGCTGCAGGGCTTGGAGTCGGTTGAAGATAAGCTCGACAGCGGGCGATAGAATCAAGGGGTAAAAGAGTTTGGGTTTAGGGTTTAGGGTTGAGGGTTGAGGGTTTAGGGTAATGTTAAGGTCGCTTTAATAAACCCCCCCCCCCCCGGATTTGTTCCGGCGCTGGGTCCAAACAAACTTTGAAAGGGGTCGGGGTGGTAATAATAAAGGGGGGGGGGGGGAAGTAGTACTAGTAGTACTAGTAGTACTAGTAGTACTAGTACTAGTAGTACTAGTAGTACTAGTAGTACTAGTAGTACTAGTAGTAGTACTAGTAGTACTAGTAGTAGTAGTAGTAGTAGTAGTAGTAGTAGTAGTAGTAGTAGTAGTAGTAGTAGTAGTAGTAGTAGTAGTAGTAGTAGTAGTAGTAGTAGTAGTAGTAGTAGTAGTAGTAGTAGTAGTAGTAGTAGTAGTAGTAGTAGTAGTAGTAGTAGTAGTAGTAGTAGTAGTAGTACTAGTAGTAGTAGTAGTAGTACTAGTAGTAGTACTAGTACTAGTACTAGTACTAGTAGTAGTAGTAGTAGTAGTAGTAGTAGTAGTTGTTGTTGTTGTTGTTGTATTCAGCAGCTCTTTTGTGCCTCCAGCTCTCGCTTTGCGCCACCCTCTCTGCTTTTGAAGCTCTTCTGAATTGGAATGCTCTTTTTTGTTCTTTTGATGAGCATTCTCTTTTAATTATTGTATGATCCCTCACTCCAAAGGAGTTCTTCGTCATGGCCACTGGCAACGAGGACCTCTCGGGCGTGGCTCTCGCAGAGGAGTGCCTCTGCTGTCTGTAGTTAGGGTTTAATTAGGGTTTAGGGTTTAACTATGGTTTTAATTACCTAACCAATTAATTAGGGTTTGATTAACCCCTAATTAATGAACGTGTATTTCCCCCCCCCTAACCTCAGCCCAGGCAGCTCTTCAAGGCGCTCTCCGACTACGCCAGGGAGAGCGACTCTACAGGGTGGCTGCGACGCTCTCTGCGCTCCACGCGAAGCACTCTGTGGAGGCTCTTTGGGTAACTAATTATGGTGGGTTGAGGGTTTAGGTTTAGTTCAGGGTTTAGGGTTTAGGATTTAGGGTTTAGGGTTTAGGGTTAGGGTTTAGTGAGGGTTTAGGTTTTAATTAGGGGAGGGCTCAAATGAACCGGCCCTGCAGCTGGGTGCAAGAAGTGCTGGCCTCTCTCCTCCTCTTTCGGCAGGGCTCTGAGGGGCAGGATCTCTGGACGGCGGTCTGCGACTGGCTTGGTGGAGCAGGGTTTTTTGTAATGAGGGGTTTAATTATTAGGGTAATTAGGGTTTTGTGGTTGATTGAGGGTTAATTAATTTTCAACTTGAGGTCTCTCTGTGACCTGGCGACTCTCGGTGGAGATGATCTGGTCCATGCTGCACTCTGAGGAGGAGACGGGGGAGGGCATATGGCTTAATTATAATTAGGTTATAGGGTTAAGGGTTTAATAAGGGTTTTATTGCGGTTCAGGGTTGAGGGTTGAGGGTTGAATTAGGGTTGAGGGTTGAGGGTGCTTAAGGCTTAATTAGTAATTAGCCGGCTCCCGTGAGGACCGGGCTCTCAGCGATGAGCAGCTGGGGGAGATCTCTCTGAGCATTGCCTGGCTCTGGGACGAGCTCCTTGTCTCTTCGTGTCCCTAGCCCTTACCCTAAACCCTAAACCCTAAACCCTAAACCCTAAACCCTAAACCCTAAACCCTAAACCCTAAAGTCCGCACTCTAATTAAGTCTAAACCCTAACTAAACCCTATCTAATCCCTGAGCCCTGAGCCCTACTTAAACCCTTGAACCCTGAACCCTAAGTAAACCCATATGAAACTCTAATAATCCCTAAATAAGGTCAGGGCTCCTCTCGCGCGAGTCGGTGGAGTTTTTTTTAGGTGTAATGAAGGCTCTTAATGAGGGGTTTCCCTCTTGACTAAGTAAGCCCCACACAATCCCAGGTATGCCCGGCACTCTGGCCTAGCCTGGAGCCCTCTGGTGCACTCTGTGTCCTGGCTCTATATTAGAATTCAGTATGGGTTTAGTTATGTGTTTAGGGTTGAGGGTTGAGGGTTGAGTGTTGAGGGTTGAGGGTTGAGGGTTTACGGTTGAAGGTTTAGGGTTAGTTAAACCAGGGTGTACTTGGAGATTCATGGTACTTAGTAGCTATGTATAACTGCAATTACTTCTAGCCCACTTATACGCCCCTTTTAGAAGTACAGTTATAATTAGTTACTCAGTACCGTGAACCTCCAAGTAGGGTTTCGTCAGGGTTTAAGGTTTAGGGTTTAGGTAGGCATCTTTTAGTCCAACTCTGCCATCTCCCAGGTGGATTTGGTCCGCGCAGACACTCTTCGCCGAGCTCTGCGTCTGAGCTCTGTGGCACCTGACCGCTATCGCTCTCACCAGCCTGCTGAAGCCTCTGAGCCAAGTGAAGATGCTCCAGCGGAAGGCTCTGATCCGGCTGGAGCCTCTGTGCCAGCCTCTGTGCCAGCCTCTGTGCCAGCCTCTGAGGCAGCTCAGGAGTGAAGGATCCTCTTGCTCGGCTTCTCTAGGGCTTTGGGTTGAACCCTAAACCCTAAAACCTAAACCCTAAACCCTTATCCCTAAACCCTAAACCCTAATCAAACCTTAAGCCCTCAAACCCTAAACCCTAAACCCTAAACCCTAATTACCCTAAGCCCCAAACCCTAAACCCTGTTTAGGGTTTAGGGTTAATTAGGGTAAGCTCTCAATGCTCTCTGAAGCCTCGGAGCATGGACCTGTGGCCTCTCCGGAGGCGTTTTTTGTTGCTCTCTCGCTCAGTGGCTCGGCTTGAGGCCGTAACCCTAAACTTAAAACCCAGGGTTTAGGGTTTAGGGTTTAGGGTTTAGGGTTTAGGGTTTAGGGTTTAGGGTTTAGGGTTTAGGGTTTAGGGTTTAGGGTTTAGGGTTTAGAAAAAAACCCTAAACAAAATATAATTTGGGGGGATTGGGGTTGCTGTTGACAGGGTTTAATTGGGTTTTCATTTTTTTAAGCACCCCTCAAGCCTAGTTAGAGTTTCTCCAGAACACCTGAGTAGCCCTCCAGCCCTAAGTCAGGCTCTAAGTAAACCTCAAGCCTCAGAGCCGGCGAGCTGAGACTGTGCAAGCACGACTCTCTGTGCTCGTGCGAAAGAAACAAGTGCCTTTCTCTCATTGCAGCCCTGTCTACTTGGAGGTTCATGGTACTTAATTACTGACCAGTTATAACTGTACTTATGACTGTACTTATAATCACACTAAGTAAATAAGTCGGGACTTATAAGTGGTCAGTAAGTATTTACCATGAACCTCCAAGCAAAGCTTGAGCAAACCTCTGACATGTGCTTTCTGCAGGTTATCTTCTGAGTTTTGGCAGTCGTAGCCCCTCTCGACCTTTGTTCGCTCATGAAACGACCCGCCTCTTGCATTGCTCGGCCCGCCTCTTCGCAGCCTCGCAAGAAGCCGACGACCATCTCTCTGCAAGAGGGCACGATCGACTCTGCTCAGGAGGGCCCGACCGACTCTGAGCAACAGGGCACGACCCACTCTGCGCAGGAGGGGTCTCATTCTGATGGCTCTTCCAGTTCTGAGCTCCTTGAGGAAGTGAGGCTCCATGCACCAGCTCTTTTCATCCCTATCGGGCACGCTCTGAGCCCAGCTCAACAAGCTTGGCTCAGAGATGCCGACAGGGCACTCTCTGCTGTGAACGCAATTCTCGATGCATGAGAAGGCCAACTCTCCGACTTGCCAAGCTCTGAGCCCAAAAAGAATATCTTCGGTGTCGAGTGCTCTCTTGCACTCTTGTGCCTGGCCATTCCTCTGCACTGCTAGTAAATTAATTACTGGGAGTACGACTACTACTACTCCCTATTACTACTACTACTACTACTACTACTACTACTACTACTACTACTACTACTACTACTACTACTACTACAACTTCTTCTTCTACTACTACTACTACTACTACTACTACTACTACTACTGCTACTACTACTACTACTACTGCTACTACTACTACTACTTCTTCTACTACTACTACTACTACTACTGCTGCTACTACTACTACTACTACTACTACTACTACTACTACAACCTCTGAGAAGTGCTTTTCGCAGTCATGTGCTCGAAGCTTTTGGCAGCCTTGTGAGCTCTGCAACTCTGCTCGAAGCTTTTGATGCTCAGCAGTCGTAGGCTTTCGGCACGCCTCAACGAAATCGCAGAGCCATGAAGAAGCCCGCCTCTGCAATGAAGAAGTCTCGACCCGCCTCTTCGTGTTCTTCTTCTTCTACGAAAGTGCCCGCTCGGAAGGCTCCATTTGCGAAAGCTCTGTTGCACAAGAAACCCTCTTTCAAAGCGCAGTCTTTGGACCACGCTGAGAGTGAAGCGGTCTCTGAGTTGGACGGTGCCTCCGTTTGCTCTGCTTCCACCTCTACAACCTTGATCTTGGGTGGTGGGGCCACGCAGAAGAGGAGCTCTGAGTGCTGTGTGAAAAAGAGCTCGGAGGGCTCTGACAAGAAGAGCTCGGATTCGTAAGCTGCGACTCGTGGGCCAGCATCTCTGAGCAGAAACTGCCACGTGCTGAGTCTGGCTGTTTCTCTGCAAACAAGGCAAAAAGGATCTCGGAAGCTGTGATCTAACAACATTTGTAGCCTAGTGGCTGAGGCGGCATCTCTGAAGACCGGTTGGTACACAGCTCGAATCCCCCCCCCAACATTTCATGGGTGGGCAAACTGCTCGCTTTTTGGGCTCTGATTGATGAGATCCTCCAGCTCGTGTTTTTCCTTTTGGGCTGCCTGATGGCAGCTGTCGTTCACTCCTCTGATGAGGACCAGCCCTCCGATGAAGCTCGGAGCTCACCCGCTTCTGTGAGCTCTTCTTGTGGTCTTGGGGCAGCAGTGGTGGCAGCCAGCTCTTCAAGCTCTCCGAGTAAAGCTCCAGGACCAAATCTTGTTGCTATGTTTTGCACAAATATCAGTCTTGCCAGGTCTTTTTCTTTCCACTTCTTTTATTTGGATTCAGCAACAAGGACTATTACAATTGCTGTAGTAGTAGTAGTAGTAGTAGTAGTAGTAGTAGTAGTAGTAGTAGTAGTAGTAGTAGTAGTAGTAGTAGTAGTAGTAGTAGTAGTAGTAGTAGTAGTAGTAGTAGTAGTAGTAGTAGTAGTAGTAGTAGTAGTAGTAGTAGTAGTAGTAGTAGGGGTGGGGGGGTCTGGGTCTGAGGGGGGTCTGGGTCTGGGGGGGTCGGGCTGAAAGCTGATCGTGGAGTTCATGGTTAAACTCACGCCCTTCAAAGCTGATGGTCCTGGGTTCAAAGCCCGGAGCGATCATGACCTCCACGATCAGCTTCTTGCTCCCCGGTGCATCCCACATTGGGCTCGGTCTGGATTGCTGTCAGTAAGTAGCCAAAGAGGATTGCTGATGGAAGAGAGTCCCAGACCGGCATCGCCTGAGCCTGGAGCCGGTTCAAGAGATCGGCAAAATGAAGCTGGGCTGCCCCACATTGGGCTCGGTCTGGATTGCTGTCAGTAAGTAGCCAAAGAGGCTTGCTGATGGAAGAGAGTCCCAGACCGGCATCGCCCCGTTCGCCGGACTTTATTAATGTCACCCTTTATTATTACGATTTCGAGGCCTCGTGGGGAGTAGCCTTGGCGGATTTGTTCGGGAGCTGTTTTTTAGAAGGATTTTAAGAAGAAATCGATGCTTTTCGGTCAGCCACGAAGATCAGGATTTCTGAGCCTGGAGCCGGTTCAAGAGATCGGCAAAATGAAGCTGGGCTGCCCCACATTGGGCTCGGTCTGGATTGCTGTCAGTAAGTAGCCAAAGAGGCTTGCTGATGGAAGAGAGTCCCAGACCGGCATCGCCCCGTTCGCCGGACTTTATTAATGTCACCCTTTATTATTACGATTTCGAGGCCTCGTGGGGAGTAGCCTTGGCGGATTTGTTCGGGAGCTGTTTTTTAGAAGGATTTTAAGAAGAAATCGATGCTTTTCGGTCAGCCACGAAGATCAGGATTTCTGAGCCTGGAGCCGGTTCAAGAGATCGGCAAAATGAAGCTGGGCTGCCCCACATTGGGCTCGGTCTGGATTGCTGTCAGTAAGTAGCCAAAGAGGCTTGCTGATGGAAGAGAGTCCCAGACCGGCATCGCCCCGTTCGCCGGACTTTATTAATGTCACCCTTTATTATTACGATTTCGAGGCCTCGTGGGGAGTAGCCTTGGCGGATTTGTTCGGGAGCTGTTTTTTAGAAGGATTTTAAGAAGAAATCGATGCTTTTCGGTCAGCCACGAAGATCAGGATTTCTGAGCCTGGAGCCGGTTCAAGAGATCGGCAAAATGAAGCTGGGCTGCCCCACATTGGGCTCGGTCTGGATTGCTGTCAGTAAGTAGCCAAAGAGGCTTGCTGATGGAAGAGAGTCCCAGACCGGCATCGCCCCGTTCGCCGGACTTTATTACTGTCAGCCTTTATTATTACGATTTCGAGGCCTCGTGGGGAGTAGCCTGCTCCCAGTGTGCTTTTAGGAGCTTCTGTTGTTGTTTTTTAAACTCATTTTTCTTCTACTACTAATTACTACTACTACTACTACTACTACTACTACTACTACTACTACTACTACTACTACTACTACTACTACTACTACTACTACTACTACTACTACTACTACTACTACTACTACTCTACTACTACTACTACTACTACTACTACTACTACTACTACTACTACTACTACTACTACTACTACTACTACTACTACTACTACTACTACTACTACTACTACTACTACTACTACTACTACTGCTACTTCTACTGCTACTGCTACTACTGCTACTGCTACTGCTACTGCTACTGCCACTGCGTGCTGCGACTGCGACTGACTGCTCCTGCTACTGCTACTGCTACTACTACTGCTACTGACTGTTTCGTTAGGGTTTAGGGCTTTACTTAATTAGGGTTTTACAACTCATGCAGTCAGCTTGCTCGTCACGATCCATCTCTTGCTCGTATTAGGCCCAACTGGCCATATGTGGCAAGTGTTTCTGCCAAGTGCACGAACTCCTCCGGCAGCAAGTCATCGATAAGGGTTGCAGACACTCTTTCTTCAATGGCAGGGCTGTTGAATCGTGCCCGCCCTTTCCGTTGAAGCCGACCTGCTCAGCCCGAAGCCAGTTTGTTGACAGACAGCTTCAAAGTAAGAAACTGCTGGTAGAACATTTGTAATCAAGCATGCTGTATCATGCCTGCAGCGATCTGGTACTGCTACCTGCCACTGCTCCTGCTACTGCTTCGGCTAGTCCTGCTAGTGCTTCTGCTGCTGCTGCTGCTACTCACTGCTTCTGTTCTCGGGCTAGTTGCTCCTGCTACTACAGCTCACAACAACAAAAAAAGAACGCCTTCAGGACTTGCACGGCTGCTTCGCCTGAAGGTGCATCCGACCTGCAGGGGGGCGAGACAAGTGCCACTAGACAAAATCAACCCTGCAGAGCAATGGGCCTTGCCACTCAGGGTCGATTTAGTCTAGTGGTGCAGCTTCTGTCCTGCTGCAGGCAACAGCCAGACGCCTCCAACAAGCCAACCAGCACGGCCTCGAGCGTCAACCCCAGCTTTTTGTTTTCAATCTCCCCGCAGCCAACTGCTAGTACTGCTTCTTCTACTACTATTGCTACTACGACCACTACTACCTCCTGCTACTACTACTTCTTCTTCTACTACTACTACTCCTACTACTACTACTACTACTACTACTTCTACTACGAATTACTTCTACTATTTTTTCAACTACTACTACTACTACTACTACTACTACTACTACTACTACTACTACTACTACTACTACTACTACTACTGCTGCTATTACTACTACTACTGCTACTAGTACTACTACTACTACTACTACTACTTCTACTGCTACTGCTACTATTGCTACTACTACGACTACTACTACTACTACCATTACTACTACTACTACTACTACTACTACTACTACTACTACTACTACTACTACTACTACTACTACTACTACTACTACTACTACTACTACTACTACTACTACTACTACTACTACTACTACTACTACTACTACTACTACTACTACTACTACTACTACTACTACTACTACTACTGCTACTACTACTACTACCAGTACTACTACTATGTTCGGGAGCTGTTTTTTAGAAGGATTTTAAGAAGAAATCGATGCTTTTCGGTCAGCCACGAAGATCAGGATTTCTGAGCCTGGAGCCGGTTCAAGAGATCGGCAAAATGAAGCTAGTGCAGGGGGTGGGGTTCGAACCGGGCAAGATGCAGGGGGTGGGGTTCGAACCGGCGACCTTTGGGATTATGAGGTTGACGCCTTAACCATTAGGCCAAACCAACTCTTGAATTTCAATGCTAATTTGCTTCTGACAGGACTCCAGCCGACTCTGTTGAGGTTCTTCGCGCCCCAGCACCCAGCAGCTTTGGAGCCAGCTCTACCACCCCGGACAAACCCGCCTCATAGACCACTCTCGCATACCATGCGACAGTTGCTCGTCGAGGCTGCTGCTGAGGAAGCTCGTCGACAGTTGCAGCCGGAACTCTCTGCACAGTCTGAAGAGGCTCTTGCTCGCATGCGAAGTGCTGCAGAAAGCAAGAAGCGCCGCTTGAGTGGTGGCCGACCTCGGAACGTCGGCTCTCAAAAGCGCGTTCGCCGACGTGAGCGACCTTTGGCTGTCAGGGTCCGCATCTCTCGTCAGATGCTGGCAGAGAGGCCTGCTTTTGCCTCTGACAGGGACTTTGTGGCTGCCATGTCCAAGAAGCTGGGCCTCGCAAGAAAAACCGTGCAGAAGCTCTGGGCAGACCACGACAGCACCGAAGCTCTAGTGAAAAAGCGACGGCTCAGCTTGAACCCGGAGAAGCACTCTGCAAGCAAAGGCACTCGAAAGACCGCCTCTGACCGGCGCTTTCGCGGCTTTCGCCGCCCTGGTGGTGGCAAGAAGGAGCTCTTCCCGCAAGTGACTCTCTCTCTGAAGCTCTGGTTCGAGGAGCAGAGAGCCTATGGTCACACTGTGACCAGAAGAGTTCTCTTGTCTAAGTGGCAGGTTCTCACGGAGGAAGAACTCTTGCGCCTTCGAACTCTAGCAGACTCTGCCTTGGACTCAGCGGAACGCTCTAAGTACGAGCTCTTAAGACAGCGAGGCCAGGCGGCTCTTGACTCTGTCTCCAAGGACTCTGGCAAGAACAGGCTCCGCCAGCTCCTCCACAAGCTGGGCTGCTCTCTCCTCGTGCCTGACCTCACAACCAAGCTCTCAGCTGAAGAAGAGCGAGTCCGAGCTGCTCTGACGTACCAGAGCTTTGACCGCATGCTCTGGGTTGCTGCCTTCTCGGATCTCGAGGAGCTCTCTGAGAAGGTCATCGCTCCCAAGAAGTTCCGGGACTCTGTGGAGAACCTGGTCTGCCTTTTCTCCGACCAGATACCTCTTTGGGTGAAGAGTGGACAGGAGCGAGAGCTCTTTGCCTCTTGGGAACGGCAGCCGTGCTCTCAAGCAGAGCTCCGCCACAATCTGGAGGTTGCACACCAAGCCTCTCTGGAGCAAAGAGGCAAATCTTTGCCATCTTTCGAGGCTGCGAAGCCCTCTGCCAAGGCAAAAGCTTCCTCTGGCCAAGGGCAAAAGAGGGCTCTCAAGGAGGACCAGCACTCGAGATACCGCATCACCTACGAGGCGCGCCAAGCTCTCTATGGCCTCTGCACCTCCAAACCTCAAGCCCAGCTCTCTGGCGCGGTTCTTCCAGGACTCATTGTGGTGCATGGTGTCCACGCCAGGCTCTCCAACATTGATAGCTCTGGTCGCTTCATTGTGGAGGAGTCTTTCTCTTGGAAGGGCAAGCAGGTGGTCCGCTCTGCGAAGTCGTACGCCGGGAAGATCCTGCTCTCGTGGCGTCAGGCTCGCGACAAGGACCCTCTTCTCTTCGAGCAAGTCTCTGTGATGTCTCAACCCTCGGCCAATGTCGACTCTATCATCTTCAAATGGAGTCAGGAAGAGCTCGCAAAGGTCTCTGTCGTGGCTCTGCATCAGAGAGATGCCTTTGCGGGGGCCTGGACGACCTCTGCAACAGAGTCCCTCTACGCGAGCAACCACCTGCAGTGCCTCTTGGCACCCAAGCTAACTGCCTCTCTGCAGTTAACTGACACGGACTATGCTCGGTCGTTCAAAGCTCTCTGCAGAGCCGAGATGGAGTCTCTCAGGAGCTCGGGACAGCAGGCTCTTCTTGCTCAGGGCTCTCGTGAACCCTGGCAGGCTTCGCCTCTCGACATGGTGAAGGCCATTGTCTCTGCTCAGACAACTCTTCGGCAAAGGAACGAGAAGAACTCTTGGGTGGTGGCAGGACTCCGCCGCAACGGCATCCTCGCCTACAAGGCTTCTCTCGCCGAGCAGAAACTCGTTCCCCTCTCCTCTGAGGAAGTCGGAGGTGTCCAAATGGGCTTCTCGACCTTTTTTGTTGGTTCATCAACCCTTTCTCTTTTCATTAAACATTTTGAGGTTGAACTCTTTCATTGCTTTTGGATTCGCAGAGGCTCTGAGCGGATCGATGTCTCTTGGCTGAGAGATCGCTTTCTCTGGGTGGACAAGAATCTTGTTCCTCTGAAGCCAGACTTCAGCCTCATCACGGCCTCTAAAGAGCTGGCGGACCTCTACGAGTGGGACTTTCACAATCCCGCCTCTGCGCCAGAGGAGGACCAAGCTCTGATGGACATCTCGGAACTGCCCTCTGAGCTGCAGCTGCCATGCATCGAAAGTGGGCTCTTGCGCCTTCCTCTCGAACTGCAGCTTGCAGCTCAACGCCGCTCTATCTCGACACCTGTCTCTGTGAAGGACAAGAAAGCCTCTAGGAGGTACGCGAAGATGGTGAAGTCTCTGGCAAAGAAACGAGTCTCTGCCAAGCTTCGCAAGGCTTTGAGAGACAAGCTGAAGACGCAGTCTCTAGGCCAGACTCTAGGCAAGCTCGTGCCTCGTGCGGGCGAGGCCTCTGAAGCCATCTCTCAGAAGAAAAAGAAGCTCCAGAAGCTCAAGGTCAAGAAGACCGCTGACGGCAAGGCTCTCATGAAGGCTCTCACGATGAATGCTGCCGAGGCTCTGGCACTCCAAAACTCCGACGTCGAAGCTGAAGAGGCCACTCTGGCAGAAGTCACGAAAGGACAGCCCCCCCGCCCCCGCCCGGGCTTTTTTGTAAACCTTACTAAGTGAAGACTTAATTTCTCCTGTTCCTTTTTCTTTGCAAGAAAGGACCTCTGGCGGGCCGGGTCTGTCGGGTCTTGCAGCTCGGCGTCCACTGTGGCAAGGAGGCGACCTGCTCTCACCACAACCTCAGCAAAGGCACGGTGACTCTCCCGTGTCTGGGCGACAGCATGGCGACTTTGACATTGCCTGACTCTCTGGTTGTGGAGAAGGAGGCCTCTTGGCTGAAGCCTCTGTCCTGGAAGCACATGCGGCTCTCTCGTGAACTCAAGCAGAGGGTCCTCCACTCTTGCGGAGGCTCCCAGCTCTTTCTCGAGGAGAGTGTCTACGGGCCGGAGCCGATTGAGCTCTTGAAGACTCCGCCTCAGATGCTGCTGGACCAACACATCCTCTATGGTTTCGAGCTCCTCCGATGGCATTTCAGCCAGGGCTCTGAGAATTTCTTCTTTGAGCAAGGCATTCGCATCGTGGACCCCAAGCTTTCTCTCCAGTACATCACGAAGGAGTGCTTTGATGTCTCTATCGTGGAAAACGCCTTGAAACGCGAGGGTGAGCTCTTCAAGACGCTCTTCGTGCCTGTCTGGGGCCAGGGTGATGGCCCAAAGCATTGGACTCTGCTGCACTTGGACCAGGAGTCTGATGAGGTTCGTATCAAGTACTACGACTCTCTGAACGATGAGGAGCCGCACCCTTGCTGCGCTGCGAATGCCCAGGTTCTGTTGGACTTCCTCTTCCCCGGCAAGACTTTGCCCCAACGTGAAGACTCTCAGAGGCAGAAATCTGACGAGTGTGGCTTCTATGTCCTGGCCCACATCTTCGAGGTGGTAGCTCTCAAGCGAGGGGAAGGCCCCGCGAGCAGGGGCTGGAGCTCTGTGATCGTCATGGATCTCATGAACTTCCTCAGAACATGGCTCGGGCAGCTCTCTGGCGAACAAGACAAGCTCCAGAACGAGCAGGCCAGCAGGCCCCAAACCCCCCTAATGAAACCCTAACTAAGCCCTAATTAGGGTTTAGGTCTTTAGGATTTCGGGCTTCTTTGGGTGTTCTCTGGCCCCAGGCCTCTCGCTTGAAGTCTCTGGAGAAGAGCCGACTCAAGAACCTCAAGGTCTCTCAAGAGCTTGCCAAGAAGGCCTCTGTCGCAGCAGAAGCAGCCTCTCAGGCAGCGAAACTCGCTGCCAAGGTTTTGTCTCTAGGCAAGGAACCTGAGCTCTCTGATCTTCCTAAGGAACATCAGGACAAGATTTCTCAAATTAGACTCTTTGGCTGCTCCGTCTGCAGTCGTTGCAGATGGGTCTCTGGCTGCCTCTCTTGCGACGGCCCCAAGGCCGAGCGTTATTACCTCAACCAGTTAAGGCACTCTCTAGGACTGCCTCTGCTGAAGTGAAGCACTCTCAGCTGTGTGGTCTCGGCCTCGAGTGAAAAGAGGAGTACTCTCGGAAGCACATTTGGGAAATTCTCCCGGAAAAGTTTCCACTATTACCACCCGTTTTTTGATTACGACCCCCCTCAAAATGGGGTTTAGGGTTCGGGGCAGCCTAACATAATGGAAACTGTTCATGAAACAAACTTTTGGGCAAAAATCCCGGCCGGAAAAGTTGCCACTATTGACACCCGGTTTATAAAGGTGACCCTAACATTATCTTGTTCCCCTATATATATATATATATCTCTCTACCTCATATCGTCCCCATGTACCTAAGTAGCCCCCAAATAGCCCCCAAATATCCCCTAAGGTCCCTTATCAGGGTCCTTGATAAGTTCGAAAGCGGGCTGTAGAAGCTGCCAACCAACTTTCCTGCCTTCAGATAGATGCTTCAACCCTAAACCCGAAGGCCTGAACCCTAAACCCTAAACGCCAAGTCTTAAACCCTAGACCCTAGACCCTAAAGCCGGACCCGACTGGACAGCACTCCCTGCTGCGCATTTGCGATTCCGGTTCAAAAAAAAAAAACGGACCCGAAAGCCCGAACCACCACAGAAAAACCTAAACCCTGAACGATCATCACCTCAAGTTACCATCTTTTCAGGTGCCCTGCTCCCATGCCACCGGATCGGCGACTTCATGAACGCCACCTCGGCGTGCTGGATCAGCCCCTTGCCTCATCTTTCTAGCCCCGTGGTGCCCTTTTCCCCTTCTCTTGGGTTTCAGGTTCCCACATAAAGTAGCCCACCCCAAAAAGGGTGCCCCTATTATGATATGGTTCCTGGGCACGTCATGGCGCTTGCTTGGGATGTGGGCAAGACCTTCTTCGTGCGGTTCAGTAAGTCGGGCTTAGGGTTTATAGGGTGTAAGTTGGGATGTCACCCCTTACATTTAGGAGTTTTCGGCTCAGTCCGCCGACCCAAGAGGCAACCGCAGAAGGCTTGGGGTCACAACCCTTGTTGGCCCGAACCAACCATGAAGAAGCAGGCCAATGCTGCCGAAACGACCCGCACAGGGGGAGGAGTCCAAACCCTAAAGCCCACGGTCCTTCATGGACCGATGTAACCCCCCGCCCTCCCGCCCTCCCCGCCCGCATTTGGGTGTGAGGGCGGGGCAGTGGACAATGGCTCCTGTTGTAATCCCGATTAAGGACTGTTAGTATCAGGGAACATCCCAAGGTCTAGGGTTTTAGGGCTGAGGGTCTCCTGCACTGTGCATCTGTGTATGTGTAGAGTTCAGGGTTTTGCCGGCAGAAAAAAGGACACGTTTTAACAGCTCACCATGTTCATAAATTTCTGCATATATGTATAAGCATAGCAGAACACATATACATATGTGTGCATGTTGTTGGCGATGTTTTTGGAAGCTGCGAATTCACCGGTAGTGAAGGTATGTTCTATAAGGATGTGCTTTGTTGTGCGTTTGTGTGTGCCGCGTGTTTGCTGTGTGCTTACATACGATCTTTTTCTGCCTTGTTTATGAACCCGACCTCGGTGGGGGCGGTGGGGCTACTGCAAGGGTGAGTTTCCACTGGCGCCGACAGGGGTCGGCGGATATGTATATATATATATATACATTCATTCATTCATACATACATACATACATATGTTTGGAACCAACTAGTACCACTCAACAATGCTGCGAATTCGTGTCGTGTTTTCTGGCGCTTACAACCCTCAACTCTAAACCCGAAGCCCCTTGAGCTCCTTTACTTTCGAAATGCAGCCGCTGTTTCAGATTCAGCGATTCTACATGCTTATTTCAATCGCTCCAAATAGGTAGGGCCATGCTATGAGGTCTTTAGAATCGAGATTTTGCCCTGACCCTCTTTGTTTTCACAGCTTCGCTTGAGGATTCCGCATATAGCCCTACTTGCGAGTACCCCCTTCCCCCCCCCCCCCCCCCCCCCCCCCCTACTTCCTAAACCCTAAGCCCTGGACCCCATGCGATTGGCTGAGGTTCCAACGAGATGTGGAGCATGCGCCCATAGAGTTCGTCAAGATCGTCGAGTCATGCCGCTAGAAGCCAACCAGCGATTGGCAGCTCGGCATGGGTTTACCTGCCAAGACCTTTCTAGGGTTTAGGGTTTAGGGTTTAGAGTTCAGGGTTTAGGGCTTTGTGATATCAGGTCTACAGGCATCAGTGTTGAGAGCGAAAGGTTCCATGACATCTCCTCCCTCCTGCAAGCTCCAGCAACTTCATCCGGGAATCCATGTCCCGAGTCCTGCATGTCTGCATAGACCTTTCGTGGTAGCTTGGCTCCTATACCTGTCGCCCTAAACCCTAAGCCCCAAAGAAGCCCTAAACCATTTTTTGGAGTTGTAGCACCATGATGGATCACCACGATGCCCTGTTTCGGTTGGTGGATTCGGTGCCATATTAATTCGTGCTAGACCTGGACCTTTGGGGAACGCTATGTCGCTGCGATGTATGAGTAATGTAGGGGTCGGAATAGTTGCTGATTGTATTCCCTTATGGTCCCTTTAATATTCATACTACAATAACCCCCAAAACCCTGTTTTAATTATTAAGGCTCCTACAGTCTGAGGCGTGGTTCTGCACCTGGTTAACTTCCAACAGGCACGGCGGAGTCTGGGCAATTGCTTTACATGGTCCGCTCAACTTACATACCTGAGCCCCAAGACCTAAGTCGTATGCCAGAGGATAGGATCACAGAGCTTCCTTCCACAAGCTCGTTGCGTCAAACTTGCTTAGCCCATAGTTGAACTTCAAACTTTTCGGGTTTCCTTATTTAGTAGGAATAGTGAAGATTAACCTTTTTGCCTTGGTCATTGGAGAAGTAAGCAAAACTTGGCTTATGGGTTTCGTGTTTTCAGCCCAAAGCGTCACCGTGGCATCATCCAAGAGGTATCGAACTCGGAGAGACCTTCAGTTGGATGTGCCCCAAACCCTAAACCCTATGCTGAGAGCTCGAGCTTCGATTTCACGTCTGGTCCTACAAAGTAAAGCCGGGAAATCCTTTCCCTGAGCACTACTTGTAGGTTTTTTGGAATTGATGGGGGTTTCGGGTTTAAGATTAGGGTTTCAAGTTTCAGGGGTTCAGTGCTTCTGGCTTGGGGGAACTCAAGAGCTTCAGGGCGTAGGTAGGGTAAGGTTTAGGGCTTAGGGCTTAAGGGTTCAAGGGGTTTCGAGGTTTGCGGGCGTAAGGGTTTTGAGGGCATAAGGTTTTAAGGGCAGAAGGGTTATAAGTAGGGTTGCAAGTAGGGTAGCTATGGTTTTCACCGTATTTGGGGTACTTATAACCCTACTCCTCAACCCTAACCCCTAAACCCGAAACCCTAAACCCTCAACCCGAAACCCTTGTGAAATATCACCTTGTGAGGTGTGTTTCGTGTACAGCCGAGTTCACATCTCCTTTTCCATATTCCTTTTCTTTAGAACCCAATCTCACCACCCCTAATAAAGGGAGCTTACTCAACTTCGTTTTGACTCCGCAGGCCTTGGGCCCAATAGCCCTGGAAGCCGAAAAGTTACTGCGTAGCTGCTCTTCTCCGATCCCACTCCAAAACTACCCTAAACAATGCACCCTAAACCCTACCTATAAGTACCCATGAACCTGCAAGTGCCTTGCAGGTGCACCCATGCTTGTCGGACATATGGCAACCGCCTGCGCAGTGTTCTGTGGGACCCGTGTTGCTCTTCACATCGGCTTCCGTTGTATCTAACCCTAAACCCTAAACCCTAAACCCTAAACCCTAAACCCTAAACCCTAAACCCTAAACCCTAAACCCTAAACCCTAAACCCTAAACCCTAAACCCTAAACCCTAAACCCTAAACCCTAAACCCTAAACCCTAAACCCTAAACCCTAAACCCTAAACCCTAAACCCTAAACCCTAAACCCTAAACCCTAAACCCTAAACCCTAACCCTAAACCCTAAACCAAGCCTGCAACTCTGCGGTTGGTAGTGCATTCTATACTTCAGGGGTGGAGAACGGGACAGACATGACAAAGGTAGCCAGCTCCTAGCCCCTAAACCCAAAACCCCAGTTCTTCGTATGGAAATAGGTGCCAGGCACAAAGATTATATAAGGCTCCTTGGGGGTAGTGGCAAACAGTGTGTGCATGAACAAATACACAGATTTCTAAAGAATATTGTACATGTATCAACACATAAATACCGGTCTCTATCTACATATATATATATATATATTATAAATTGTTGTTCCCCACCCTCGGTGTGGGGTTGTTTGGTTTTGTGCTAAACTCTTCTCCTCGCCCGGTCTGTTCCTTGCCCATGACCCATATCCCAGCCCAGAGTATCCCTAGAGTGTCCCTGGAGAGCCCAACCCCAGCATGTCCTTGGAGTGCCCAAACGCAGAGCATCGGGAGTGCCCCAACCCCAAACCAATCGAAATCTGTAGGGTGAGGATGGTCGAAAGAAAATAATGTAGATGGTGTTACTCAACTGTACATATCGAGTGTGTCCTTTTGTGAGTACTGGCAATTACAAAGCATCTACACACACATGTATGTGTACATATATATATATATGTATATATCGCTGTGTGTATGTATACACACAAACATGGATGCGGATGTGATTGACAGCTCGGGTCAGGCTCGTCAAAGTCCATATGCCCCGGAGCTTTAGCTGGTGCAAGTTTCCTCTCGGGTTCCTGCACTTGCCGTTTGAAACCCTCAACCATAAAGCCTGCACTTGCCGGTTCGAAGCTTTGTTGCACCTCGTGGGAGGGTTTGGGGTTTAGGGTTTAGGGTTTAGGATTTAGGGCCGCAATGTCGTTACAGGCTTGATGCAAACCCTGAAAAACCTATACTCTTAGCCAGTATGACGAAAATCTCCAAGAGCCATATTGGTGCGATTAGTGCGATTCTTGCACGCTGTAAGCCGAGCATTCATCTTCGAGATACGTTTCGCAAGCTAGAGTCTAGGATTGCCGAGTCCCACTTTGCGACACTGTAACTTAAAAGAAACCCTAAACCCTAAACCTTGAGACCTGAACCTTTTGAGTCCCTGAATGCAAGCCAGCTACAGCTCTCCAGCGTACTGGAGTATTTGATCCGCTGCGGTCCCTGTAATGAACAGATGGGATCTCGGCAACGTGACTTCTGGAGTCGAGATGGTGATGCCGACTTGAGGGCTGGAGTGCTGAATACGAGATGCAGGTGAGTTTCAAGCTTCTCATCTTGACTGCCAGAGTCTTCATCAAAGCCAATCAAAGCCGTTCAGGCTTATCAGCTTGCAACGCGAAGCCAGGATGCCCAGTAGAGCCCGCATTCCTTTTTTTTTTGGTGGGGGGGGGGGGGGGGGTATAGGCTCCCTTCTAAGCCCCTTTACGCAAAAAAGGAGGCACCCTGTTGACTTCCAAGGGTACTGGGCATCCTAGGAAGTGGCAGCTGAAGTCCATACTTCTGAAGCGAAACTCCTTGTCTCATTGTACGATTGCACGAGTATGTGTTGGGAACAGGTTCTTATCTTACTATATTGGTTTAGGGTTTAGGGTTTAGTGTTTCGTCTTTATTTCTGATGGGGTCTGTGGAAAGCGGGGCGGATGGGAGGGGGATTCTCCGACCGGCCCTAGATGGGATGTTCGAATCAGCCCTCCCACATTGCTTCATTTCAACATGAGCAAGCTTAAAGTCTACATCCTGAACCCGTGAGCCCTTACCACCCTCCCTAAACAAGTGCAGCGTTGATGCTGGAGCCTAAACTTATACCAGTATTCCAGTATTCTCCGGTCTTCATCGTGCTATATTCATAAGGGTACTTAGGGCTTGGGGTTTAGGATTCGGAAAGGAGATTAGCGACCGTGTCCAATTCTGTAGCATGTTCACGAAGTGTGCTCATCGGTGTGAAGGAGGCCTCTAAGGTGAGAGCTGCAGAGACCTATCTGTTTAATGGTGAAATGGGTATTTTGGGGGTAGCCCTTTGCGTTTTTATCTACATATCGGCATGGTGAGGGAATATTGGTACTCGTGCAATCTCCACATGTGACCGTACTGGCTTGCGAACGTCCGGAGGCGCCGGTCGCTTGGTCGCGCCGCCGGCAAAGATGGTCGCGGCTGAGTGCCTGCCTTTCGTGCCAAGCTGTCAACCCTAGCCAGTGCCCAAGGACAGCTTGTCTCCGTTCCCGCATTGCGGGCTGCAACATTTGCCTGATGTTGAGTTCGATGTGCTGCTTAAGATGAGCTTAGGCCAGGGACCCTGCACCCTGACACCCTAAACGCGCACCCCGAACCTCTATCGGCACTCAGCTTCTTCGAGTCTCTCTCTCTCTCTCCCTCTCTCTCTCTCTCTCTCTCTCTCTCTCTTTTTGCTGATCTCTCTCTCGTGGCAGAGGTGAAGCTGAATGCAGCATCCTAGTTCAGACTCAAGCGGCTGAAGCACCAGAAGTTGAGACGGCACGGCCCTAACACCTACACACTTGCATCCCTCATGCTCCGATCTCAGGGTGCAGGGTTCAGGGTTTAGGGTTTAGGGTTTGCTGCTCCATTCAGCATGTCACCAGACCATGCCTCCAAGCTCGGATAGAAGCATCTTGTGTGCACAAGTAGACTAGGTAGGCCCCCGGGAAATTATGCTATGTTTTCCCTGATCGGGTTTTGGAGGATCATGTTCAGGAATGTTTTTCCGTGGCCCTTTAAGGGCCATCCTGGTAGACGTCCGAGCCATAACTTGCACGTCCTCCCCCCGCACCCCGCCCTTCACCCCCCTTCGCCCAGCCCAGCGTGGAAGCTTGAAAACCCTAACCCTAAACCCTCGACCCTAAACAGCTTGAAAACCCTAAACCCTAAGCCTTAAAAACCCCAAAAGCCCTAAAAGCTCCAAAACCCGAAGCTATTCTGGCTTCGGGATGTGGGGGGGTTAACGAAAATAGGGGACCCCCCAATATAAACCCCCAAAAAGTAGGATCCCTAAAACCCCAAACCCTAAACCCTAAACCCTAAACTCTAAACCCTAAACCCTAAACCCTAAACCCTCAACCCTCATGTGAACTCAACCTTCGGTCAAACCGGGCAGCGCCACAGTGGTGGTGCTGCGCACCCTTTCCTGTGGTATCTATTCTTGGGTACGAGTAGCGGGGGTTTAGGGTTTAGGGTTTAGGGTTTAGGGATTAGGGTTTAGGGTTTAGGGTTTAGGGTTCGGTACAGGTAGGGTTATAAGTAGGGTAGCAACCGAATTTAGGGCACCTATGACCCGACTTACATGTACCCATGAACCTTAAGAGTAGGACATTAGGATGTTCCCCCTTAGATTAACCGTCCTTAGTAGGATTATAGTAGGGGCATCCCAACTAACAGCTGCGGTTCCTTGCGCAAGCACCAAAAACCAACTCGCGCTGTCCGGGCACGGTGTCGCCACTGCTAGGGGGCGAGGGATACATGGGCTGTGAGATTGCTTCAGTGGGTTACGAACGATCTTTTCCATGGGAACCTAAACCCTAAACCCTAGACCCTAGACCCTAAACCCTCAACCCTAAAGGACCATTAAGGGCTACAGCCTGTAGGGCTTTTCAGGCCACCATCGGCTCGAGGCAATTGCCGTAAAGCGCTTTTTCTTTACCAAAGGCTTGCAGGCTGCAGAAACTCCAAGGCCCAAACCCTTGCACCTCACAAGGCAGCTTCTTCGGAGACTATTTTCCTCTCGCCTGCACAAGTGGCTTGTTGCTGGTGTTTTGTGGAGCCTTCATAAGTAGCAGCATCTGTCACTGATGCCAAAGAACAGAGCAGCGAGCTCGCAGGCGGACTTCATGGAGCTTGCAAGAGGCAGCTCCGGCCCCCTTCAGATTTTCACCGAATTGGGAATCGCAGAGAGAAACGATCTCTCAAGAGGCAGCTATTTTGTAGAGAGGCCGTCTCGTGTTTTCCGCATGTTTGCGCAGTGACTCGCTGCTGGGGCTTCCTAGTCCTCGGATAGCCCGGCCTTCAGCCGTTAGATCACCTCCTGTTACTGCCAAAGAGAAGTAGAGCAGCGAGTGACCAAGTTTGTCACCCAAGCAGGTGACCAGCTGCGGCTCCAGTCCTCTATTTTTTTCACTGGAACTGCGGAGAGAAACCATGAGATCTTATGAGAGGCTGTTGTTTTCCATCCTGCGCAGTGACTCGCTGCCAGGGTTTTGTGGGTTTGTGGACAAGAGGATGGTTGAGGGTCCGTGTGAAGGAGAACCGTTTGAACACTGATGACAAAGAATAGACTTGGTAGCCCAGTGGTACCCTTTTCCCCTTTTTTTGTGGTTCAAGGTTCCCTTACCCAAAAAAGGGGTGCCCTTGTTATGATATGGTTACTGGGCTGCCAAGTTGGGCAGCGAGTTCTCAAGCGTACCAGTCTCTTCTTGCACAAAGGACCGATTCCAATGCTTCTTGCACATATCCAGAAGGAGGTCTTTCGCTTCCCCTACTAAAGACAAGAAAACCCCCTTAACAGGCTGTGACATTCGGGCCAGAAACACAGGCCCAAATCCTAAACTCCTGAACCGTAAGCTGCTTCCTTAGGCTTGTGCCTGAAGCCCCGCAAACTTCGGGACTCAACCCCCCCCCCCCCCCCCCATAAACTCAAATAGAGCGGGCCTGGGACAAGAAATGCGTGACATGAGGTTGGGGAAGGCGGGGGAGTGGTAGTCTTCGATACAGGAGAGAGGATGATCCTTCTGCAGACGTCTGCGCAGTGACTCCTTGCTGGGGCTTTTGTGGGACCTTGGGATGGTTGAGCCTTCATAATAAGAGTAGCAGCATCTCTCACTGATGCTTTTTGAACAGAGCAGCAAGCTCCCCAAGCAGACGTCATGGAGCTTGCCAGGTGCGGCTCCGGCCCCTTCCTCTCCCGGAATTGCAGATAGAAACGATTCCTCAACAGGCAGCTATTTTGTGGAGAGGCTGTCTCGTGTTTTCGGAATGTTTGTACAGTGACGCGCCTGGATCTCGGATATCCCGGAGTCCATGCTTAAGAGCAACTCTTGTCACTGATGCCAGAGAACAGTAGAGCAGCGAGTGACCCAATTTGTCATCAATGAGGAGACCAGACGTCGCTCCAGTCCTTCAGATTCTGACAGGACATGGAGCGAAGCGATTTCCAACAGGCAGCTATTTCAGAGAAAGCTTGCCTGTTTACTGCATTCTTTGCGCAGTGAGTCGCTGGTTTTGTGGCACTTGGATGGTTGAGCGTTCTTATATTCAGGATCACCATCTGTCTCTGCTGCCACAGCACATAGCAGCGAGCTCATTTGGGGGCTTACGAAATCAGGGGCCCTTAATCTGGACCCTCAAATAGTCGGATTCCCTTATAATAAGGACCCCGATAAGGTGTCCCTATTGTCGGAAGCCGCCATTTCTACAGGCTCAGACCCAGAGGAGCTGAACAAAGACGCGATTTCAGAGTTTCAGGGTATGAGGGTCTCTCAAGATCCAGTCTCCTTATGCCCACACCCCGAAAACTGCTGCTGCTGCTGCTGCTGCCCTATTTCTAAAAGCAGAGCTTGCCCTAAACCCTCAACCCTAAACCCTTACCAAGAACCCCGAGAGCCCTTTTGCTCACTTTCAGGGACATGGCACCCTTCTGAATTCCCAGGTTTCTGGGAAGAATTAAGCTCCGATTATTCTAGGGTTTAGGGTTTAGGGATCAGGGTTCTGGGGCTTAAGGTTTAGGGTAAAGAAACCTCACACACTGAGCCTCCGAGACCTTTGCTCCAAGCAAGACTTCAGAGTTTCGTGGTTTTGGTGTTCATAGGGTTTATAAGGTTTTGAGAGGCCTTTTTGGGGATAGCGCTTGGTAGCCACCGAGAGTTCCCCCTTATACTGACAAAGGGACTACAATAGGGGGTACTCTAATCCCTGCTAAGGACTCTTAGTATAAGGGGGAACATCCCAAAGTAACAGCCCGAGAACACAGAAAGTTGGATGAAAGGTCTTGTAAAGAAGGGATTGATTCCCTAGCCCTGGTGAGGCCCCTGGTGAGGCCCCTGCCTGAGTTAGGGCTGAGGGTCAAGGGCTGTGGGTGCCCTAAACCCAAAACCCCAAACCCCAAATCCTAAACCCTAAACCCTAAACCCCAAATCCTAAACCCCAAACCCTGAACCCTAACCCTAAACCCCAGATCCTAAGCCCTCAAGAATCACTCTCTGATGGCTGGCAGCCGCTGTCAGGCCACCCCGCGCGTCGCCCTCCGCGGAGACCGGAAAGGCCGGTGAACCATGAAGCCGCTGGTTTTAGGTCTTAGTGTTTAGGGTTTAGAGTTTAGGGTTTAGCGTTTAGAGTTTAGGTTTTAGGTCTTAGTGTTTAGGGTTTAGGGGCTTATGGGGGTGTATATGTGCCAGCATAAGCGCAACCCCCCCCCCCCCCAAGGTATCCCTCCCCCCTGTGGTCCCCCCCCCCCCCGCCCGTGTAGAGTTTAGGGTTTTCGGGTTTTCGGGTTTTCGGGTTTTCGGGTTTTCGGGTTTTCGGTTTTTCGGGTTTGGGGTTTGGGCGGGGTTTAGGGTTTAGGGTTTAGAGTTTAGAGTTTAGGGTGTGTGGTTTAGGGTTTAGGGTTTAGGGTGTATAGAAGGGAAGCTCGCTGGTGCTAAAAGCACCCGGGCCGCTCGCTTGCGTGAGCATGTAGTCCCACCCCAACCAGCCAAACTATTCTCATGTAGGGTTTAGGCTTCACCCCCCAAACCCACCTCAAGGAGGCTTTCTTGCTTTTTGCAGAGGAAGAGAAGGATGGGGCCTCCTGGAGCTTTCTGCATGAGCCTGTTAGTGGCTCGTGGGCCTTCTTGGGGATTTCGCAAAGTAAAATGGAGGTGCCCAAAACCTTCAATTTCAATACTAAGCAAATCCTAAAACTCGAAGCTTCATGCAGCCTCAAGGGCAGCAAAACGGTAGGGGGGTAGCAGGGGCCTCGGCCGGCCCCTGCTTCCAACCATGGGTGGGGGGGCAGCGCAGGCCGTAGCTTGCAAAGACAGAAAACCCATGTCACAAAATCGCAGAGGCGTTTCAGGGGAGTTCCACGAAGGTCTCAGGTGCCGCGTCCCATGAGACAGCCGGCAAAAATCGTGCAGGTCGCCGGACCGGCCGTAAAATCGCCCTCAAAAAAAAAATCAACGAATTTAGGGCTGAGGCAGTACTGGGAGGCTTTATATTCCGGGGGGGGGGGGGGGGGGTGGGCGGGGGGGGGGGGGGTTTTTTTGATCGGGGGTTGGGGGGGGGGTGGGGGGGGGGGGGTGGGGGGGGGGTGGGGGGGGGGGTGGGGGGGGGGCAGCGGGGGGCGGGGGGGCAGCGGGGGGGTGGGCTGGGGTGGGGGGGGCCGCGGGGGGCGCGGTCGACTATGCGGAATGCTGGCGCGAACAGGGGCCTGTGGGGTTTGTTGTGGTTCATAGGGTTTATAGTGGTTGGAGGGTTCATACTTTTTCATGAGGGTTGGATGGGAAAGGGTTGGGGCGTCTGTCCCTCCCTGACCCAAAACCCTAAACCCTAAACCCCAAACACCTGAACGGTCGGATGGGGGCTCACGACCAAGCAGCTTCGGATCCGCCCAGAATCCCTAAAGCATCAAACCTCCGCCACCAATCTTCAGAGCCCTGAACCATAGCTTGCAAAGACATGCCGTGATAGTGGTTTTAGAGTTTAGGGTTAGGGTTTAGGGTTTAGGGTTTAGGGTTTAGGGTTTAGGGTTTAGGATTTAGGGTTTAGGGTTTAGGGTTTAGGGTTTAGGGTTTAGGGTTTAGGGTCTAGGGTCTAGGGTCTAGGGTCTAGGGTTTAGGGTTTAGGGTTTAGGGTTTAGGGTTTAGGGTTTAGGGTTTAGGGTTTAGGGTTTAGGGTTTAGGGCAAACCCCCCCAAAAAGCCCTAAGCCACCCAAACAACCGACAGTTGAAGGTGCCATCGGTCGGGCCGGCCTGGCCGTGATCCGGGGTACTGGCAGCGCTGTAGAGACTGCGGCCAAGAAAAAAAGGACAGCTTTAGGGTTTAGGGTTCAGGGTTGAGCGTTATTGAGAGCTCATGAGGTTTTTCGGGTTCACGGTGTACAGGGTTTGGGAACCCCGAACCCTAAACCCTAAGTAGGGTTTAGGGTTTAGGCCTTAGGGTTTAGGGCTTGTAGGTGTAGAGTGTTTACTGTTTAGGCCTTCGGGTTTAGAATAGCATCTCAACTCCAAGCATGCAGTAGTCAAGCTCGCTACCCTGGTATATCTACCCACCCACCCTCTGGATCCCATGACATGAATAGATGGCACACCTAAATCCAGTAACTATGAACTCTTAGGGTTTTGGGGGTCGGAGGATGTGCTCAACCCGTAAAGCCTAGACGTGCCCTGCATCCTGAGCCCTGAACCTCTGCAGTTGATGACCGCAGCGAGAACCCCCACAGAGCCGTTTGGCACGGCTCGATGTTCTCACTCGGCCAATCCAGCCGAGAAACGAAGCCCCTTGCCCTGCAAGTGTTGAAGTTCAATGGGGTTTTGATAGTATGTGCATAAGAGCCCCCACCCCCCGACCCCCCCCCCAAAAAAAAAAGTGAAAGCATGTTCTTCCGAATAAGGGGAATATAGGGACGATTGTTGTTGTTTTTTTTGGGGGGGAGTAGGGGTTCTTTTCAAAATCGTAGTTTTGGGTTTACAGGATGAACCTTCGGTGAATGGTGGACGGTTCCGTTGCTGGGTTTGCAGCTTGCGGTATTGCATATTTTGCCTCATCGGGTTTAAGAGGATCATATTCAGGAACATTTTCCCTAAACCTTGAACCCTGAGCTCTTTCGAAACTCCAGCGTTGGTAGGGGGGGGGCTCTTCACTTGCTGCCGCGGTGGTTTGGGCTGCCGAGTTTGCCCCTTTTCTGCCAGGTCAAGGAGAAAAAAATTAGAAAGTGGGCGCCAGGTCTCGGGCGTACACACACAAGTGTCGGTCCAGTGCTTACTGACTGCCTAAATTTGGAAAGACGAAGGAGGCTAAAAGGTCCCTTATGACCCCGCCTGGCAAAGTCCTAAACCCGAAATCCCTGAACAAAAACCCTGCAGCGTTAGCTCTTGCCTGTGTAGCCTGTGCCTACAAGGCCAATGCAGCGGAGATGTTTCCATCTCCTAGGCCGGGTGTGGTTTTAGCAGGGCATCAGTACATGGCTGGACCCGGGCTTCAGGTTTCTTAAGAAACCCAAAAGAAGAAACAATAGTAATATGAACCTTAATAAGGAAGAGTGTTTTTCATTCTTTCGGGATTCTTAAGCAATTAGTAGAGTTCCTCTGCGCAAAGAAAGTTGCAGTTCGTAAGCTAGGCGTCGTGAAAGGCATGATGCTGAGGTGTCAGGCTTCTCCCTTACTTGTCATAGAGCCATGTTCCCGTCGGTCGAAGCAAGTGCCTGAACCTTAGACTCTTGACCCGAAAAACCTAAACCAAAATATGCTCCAAACCCAGACCCTAAACCCTAAACCCTAACCCTATTTTTTGGGTACCCTCGATTAGTAGGGGCCGCCTTACACAAGTAACCCCGGAGGGGACCCAAATTTAGGGAGAAGTGACCATAAAAGTATTTCCCGAAACATACAGGAACTCCCAAAAAAGGGTACCCCCCCCCCCCCCCCATTTTCGTAAACCCCATATGGGAAGTTCAAGATGTAAGATAGGGGTTTTTAATAAATAACTGGGTTTCGGAGTACTATAATTTAACAGTTGTTTGGTTCTGGGTTCCTATTATAGCTACTTATACCGAAAAAGTATATACTTTTTCCAGGGTACCTTCCAAAGTAGGGATTAAAACAGGGTTTTGGGGTGTTATTATAGTATTTTTTCAAAGGGACCATAAGGGAAAACTTTAGTAATATTTCCGGCCCCTATATTAGGTCTTCCGGCCAATCACGAAGGACGATGGGCTCCATTCAAGCTAGTCTCCGTCACCAAAAGATCCCTTTGGCTCCAAGCACACAAACAATGCCTTTTTTGAGGTCTATAAACCCTACACCCTAAACCCTAAACCCGAAACTTTCTTTGGGATGCCCTAAGGGTCCATGTACCCATGTAGTATATACTCGTGCCCTAAAGCTGCTTTATGGGAGCCTGCGAGGGCTTAGTTAAGGGTTAAGGATTTAGGGTTTAGGGCGTGGGGAGGTTGAGTTGGAAAGACGAGAGTGCCAACCCTAAACCCTAAACTTTCAAGAAGAAAGTGCGAATCTCAAACTGCTCGCCCGAAACCCAAAACCCCATAACCGTTTAACCTAAGCCCTAAACCCTAAACCTATAACCTAAGCCCTTTACCCTAAACCCTCAGCCCTAAACCCTGAACCCCAAAGAAGAAAGCACTTCAGTTGTGGCCGCCTTCTTGCCGAGCACAGCTCTAAAGTTCCTCAGTCAAGAGGCACCGATGGCTTTAGCGTGTTCAGGGGTTAGGGATTAGGGTTTAGGGGTGTAAGGGCGTTTAACGTGTTTAGGGTTTTGGGTGTTTTAGGGTGTTTGGGCTGTTTCGGATGTTTCGTTTCGGGTGTTTAGGGCCTTTAGGGTGTTTAGCGTGTTTATGGTGTTTCGGGTGTTTTGGGTTTAGGGCGTTTAGGATGTTTGGGGTGTTTGGGGCGTTTTGGGTGTTTTAGGGTTTTTAGCGTTTTTAGGGTGTGTAGGGAGTTTAGGGTATTCAGGGTGTTCAGGGCGTTTGGGTTGTTTAGGGTGCTTAGGGTGTCAAGGACCTCGTGATGGTGTGTAGGTTTTTTTTTTTTTTTTTTGGGGGGGGGGGGGGGGTGTTTGGGTTGTTTCGGGTGTTTCGGGTGGTTAGGGCCTTCAGGGTGTTCAGCGTGTTTACGGTGTTTCGGGTGTTTTTGGCGTTTAAGGTTTTTAGGGTGTTTGGCGTGTTTAGGGTTTTTGGGGTTTTTAGGATGTTTAGGGTATTCAGGGTGTTCAGGGTGTTTAGGTTGTTTAGGATGTCAAGGACCTCGGTGATGTATGCCATCTTAAGTAGCATCCTCAGTAGGGACTCGGAGATTTGGTTTAGGGTTTAGGGTGTAGGGTTTAGGGCCAGTTTAGGGCTTAGGGAGGGTTTAGGGTTTAGGGTTTAGGGTTTAGGGTTTAGGGTTTACGGTTTACGGTTTAGGGTTTAGGGTTTAGGGTTTAGGGTTTAAGGTTTAGGGTTTTTCGGATACCCGGTCACCCGAACGAAGCCTTGGTCCCGTAAATAGTAAAGGGTTCCCAGATTCCTGCCGTGGAAGCTTCGTTGTCTGATATTGAAGTCACATCACCTACATGTAGCCCTAAACCCTAAATCCTCATAAATCCTTAACCTTAATTCCTAAACCCTAAACCCCAATCCCTAAACCCGCAATCCTAAACCCAAACCCTAAAGCCCAAACCCTAAACCCGCAATCCTGAACCCATAAACCTAAACCCCAACCCCTAAAACCTAAATCCCAAACCCTAAAGCCTAAACCCCAAATCCTAAACCCCAAACCCTTTGCCCAAATCCTAAACCCTAAACCTGAATCCTAATCCCCTAAACCCTAAACCCTAAACCCCAAACCCCAACCCCTAAACCCTAAATCCCAAACCCTAAAGCCTAAACCCCAAATCCTAAACCCCAAACCCTAAACCCTCAAACCTAAACCCTGAACCCTCAACCCCAAACCCCAACCCCTAAACCCTAAATCCCAAACCCTAAAGCCTAAACCCCAAATCCTGAACCCCAAACCCTAAACCCAAATGCTAAACCCTAAACCTCAAACCCTAAACTGCAAAAACCTCAAACCCTAAACCCCATAAACCTCAACCCCTAAACCCTAAATCCCACACCCTAAAGCCAAAACCCGAAACCCTGAACCCCGGAACCCCTGAACCCTAAACCCTAAACCCTAAACCCTCAAACCTAAACCCTGAACCCCTGAACCCTAAACCCTAAACCCTAAACCCTAAGCCCTAAACCCTAAACCCTAAACCCTGAACCCCTGAACCCCTGAACCCCTGAACCCCTGAACCCCCGAATCCTCAAGCTCAAGGAGGCAAAGCCGGCAAGGGCCCAAGCACAGACCGCGCCTGTCAGCCTTAGGCTCCATTTCAAGGTTTAGGGTTTAGGGTTTAGGGTTTGGGGTTTAGGGTTTAGGGTTTAGGGTTTAGGGTTTAGGGTTTAGGGTTTAGGGTTCAAGGTTTAGGGTTTACTTCGAGGTTCACGGGTACTTGCAAGCAGGGAGCTAAGTACCCTAAAAAGGGTATGGCAATAGTTACCCGACTTCTAGCCCTACTTATAAGTACCCTTTACAACCTGCAAGTAGGGTTTTTGTGTAGGGAAATACATTCCATCCCTCTCTACGGGAAGGAAGCCTACGTACTGGCCTATTTTGGGATGCTGGGCCCACAATGATTTCTTGTCTTAAAACTTCCTTATAAGCCCTTACTTGAAGTCTAGGGCTTGGGCTTCCGGATCTGCAGTTGTGAAGGGCTCTCGGGCTTCCGAGGATGTACCTTCGCAGCGTTGCTGTGCGCACAGGTCAGGTCTCAGACGCGAGCATGAGGGAAGTCCCGACAATCAGTAACCCTAAATCCTAAACCCTAAACTCCCTAAACCCTTGTGACCTGATCGGGCTACGTCAGACGCCTTCGTAGCCCAGCGGTACCCTTTGCTTTTTGTTTGGTTCTGGGCTCCTTTTTTTACAATTAACCCACCACAACAAGCTACCCTTGCATTGTCGTATGGTTACAGGGCTCTGAAGCCTCAGACCATGTACCCTGAACATTGTTTCCACACCCTGAACCCTAAACCCTGACTTTTGTAGCAGCAACCCCAAAAGCGGCACAAATGCCGTCAAGAGTTTTGATCCCATGTCGTGGCACCTAAGTTAGCTCCTGATTTGGGCTTAGGGTTTTGGGTTTAGGGTTTTCGGGTCCAGGGTTCCGGGTTCGGGGGGTTTTGGGGTCTAGGGTTAAGAGGGTTTTACAGGGCTTGAGGGCTTTAGGGTGTCTAGCGTTTGAGGGTATCGGCTCAAGAGGGCTTAAGTTGTTTTATGAGCAGAAGCCAAGTTAAACCTAACCCCTAAACCCTAAACCCCCCTTTGAACCCCCCCCCCCTCCCTCAAGAACCCAAAACTCTGTTCATTCCAAGGCATGCCGCGATCGTATGCGCGGCGGCTTCACCAACAACATCATGCGCCACCACTGCGGTGGGACGGGGAGTTCGGGTTTAGGGTTGAAGGGGTTGAAGAGGATGAGTAACCTTGTACCTCAAACAGGGGCTTGGGGCACTACACTTTATTTTGGTACACTTTCCCTTCTTCAAGAGGCAGCCCTAAACCCTGTCACAGGCTAACGGCCTCTGACCTCCAGCCCTAAAACATAACCCCCCCCTCCCTCCCTGAAAAGCTGAGGCTTGAGGCAGCGGGGTTTGGAGTTTAGGCTTGAAGCCTAAGTTGGCCGTTAGCTGAAGAGGACCAATCCGACCCACACAGCCACCCACACACACACACACACACACAAACTCCCTCTCTCTCTCTCTCTCCGTCTCTCTCTCTCTCTCTCTCTCTCTCTCTCTCTCTCTCTCTCTCGTTCCGCTGAGCTACATTTTCGTTTATCGATGCGTGTGTATGGGGTTGCTTATTAATATTGGCGAGCGTGTGTGTGTATATATATATGTATATATTGCGTGTGCACACTACACACAAGTAAACAACAAACAGTTTTGCATATACATATATGCACATATATGTATATACATATATATATATATATGTACATATATTATATATATATATATATATTGCATATGTCAACAGTGTCATGAAAGCCCGTAGGGACCCGGCGCCCTAAAACCCTGAAATCAACCCTAAACCCTCAAACCCTCAAACGCTAAACCCGATTTAGTTCATTGTTGGTCATGCGCAAGGCTTTCTCCCAAAATTCTGGGCCCTTTCCATGAGAGCTGGAAGGACCCCGTGATAGTGGGAACCTTAAAGAGAGCTTCGCTTAGGGACCGGACAATTCAGAAGGCCTAAGCTCTCGAGTTTGCTCGGTGTGTAGAGCTTGGTAGCCGAGTGGTACCCTGTTTTTTTGGTTCAAGGTTCGGTTCGGGGTTCCCTATAACCTCTATACACCTATAACCCACGCTTTTTCCCTTGTTTGGTTCAAGGTTCCCGTATAAAGTAGCCAACCTACAAATGGGTGCCCTAACTACAAGATGGTTGCTGGGCTATGAAGAGAGTCGTGCTGCCGTGATTCGCCCTAAAACCTAAACCCTACAACATAAACCCTAAACCCTAAGCCCCAAACCCTAAACCCTCAACCCTAACCCCCAAACCCTAAACCCTAAGCCCAGAAGCAGGCATGAACCTTAGCTCCTTCACCAATGATCTTACCGAGACCGCCAAGAGCTGCGAGGCCTTTGTCGTGTCTTGCCTCAGGGTTTCGCCTGCTGGGTTTACCTGGATGTTTAGGGCTTAGGGTTTAGGGTTGTGTTTCGCCTGCCGGGTTTACTTAGAGGTTCATGGGTACTTACTTAACAGTAGGGCTATAAGTACCCTGAAGGTTAATCCACAGGTACCACCCCCCCCCCCCACCCCGCCCTCCACCTGTATCTGAGACCCACCCTAAACCAAAAACCCTAAACCCTAATCCCTAAACCCTAAACCCTAAACCCTAAACCCTAAACCCTAAACCCTAAACCCTAAACCCTAAACCAACCGTGAGGCCTTGAATGTCAAGAAGCGCAAGTGTCGAACCCGACACGGAACCACTTTCTGGCTCTGAGTTGGGAATGAGGGAAAGAGGTACCCCGTATAATCCTGGTAGCCCTGGTACCCTTTTCCCATTTTTTGTTCAAGGTTCCCTTCTACAGTAACCAACCCCAAAAAGTGTACCCTGTTGTAATATGGTTGCTGCGCTAGTAATATGTATATGTATATGTACATGTATATGTATACGTATATGTATGTGTCTGTGTATATGTATACGTATATGTGCATGTGTATGAATGTGTATACGCCTCCTGTGGTGGAGGCGTGTTGCAGTTTTCCCTCGTCTGGTCTCTCAGGGGCAGGATTAGGGCTCTAAGGTCCCTTGGAAGGGTCCCTTACCTTCCTCAAAGGGCTCTGAAGTATGGGTCGCGTAGGAAGGGACCATGTAACAAACCTAAGAAAGGTTTGGTAGGGTTTAATATAGGGGTCGGAATAACTACTAATGGTATTCCCTTATGGCCCCTTTGCAATTATACGATAATAACCCCCAAAATCCTATTCTATTTTTAAGACCCCTATATTAGGGCTTCAAACCCTCACCCGACCCAGGGGTCCGAAACCGGGTTGTTGCGCGAGGACGCGACGACGCCATTCTTGCAGCGTGCGCTCGCCAACAAAATGCCATGAGCTCGGCCCTGTGTTTGCTGTTGGTTTTGTTTATGTGTTTGTTTTTGTCTTTGTGTTTTGGTGTTGTTTTGGGCATTTGTTTTCTTTGCAGACGTTTATGTAACTGCTAAGCATTGATTGTTTTTGGGACTTGCAGATGTTGAGACACCAAGCCTGTCATGTGGGCGCAGATTGGCACATACTTGGAGGGTCGAGGGACTCAGTTAGCAGGTACAGAGTAGATGTGCAAGCGCCCTGGAAGGAGGCCCTAAACTCTGAACCCTAAGCTCTAAACTCTAGTGCTGATTACTTAGTAGCAACTTGCTAAGTCCCTCGATTCTCCAAGTAGGTTCCGGGCTTTTCGGGCTGTCTGTGTGAGAGTAAGGGTCCCGAGAGTCCGAGAGCTGATGCAAGAGCTTAAACAATTTGGGGTTTAGGCTTTCGGGTTCAGGGTTTAGGGCATCTGTAGGTAGGTGCCTCTTTACTACACGATCTTCAGGTACATCGAAGGGGTTTTTAAAACATAGACCGAGTACTCAATGTTCTTTGCAGATTCGAGCAAGCTTCAGTAGAGGACTCTACCTTTCGGGTTTCGGGTTTAGGGTTTAGGGTTTAGGGTATAGGGTTTAGGGCTTCGGGAATTATAAGACTGGAGAAACACGTCCAATGGCCTGCGACAATATCCTCGTCGTACGGTCGGTTGATATGCGGTCGGCACGGTTGAGCAAGGGCAGTCCCAAACCTAGGAGAACCTCCCTAACTTGGAGGTTCAGGGGTGCTTATGAGTAGGGGTAGCAGTCCCGTAAATCAGGCAAAAACCAGAGTTGCCCTACCTATAATGACCTACATCGAAGTACTTTAAACCTTAAACCCTAAATCCTAAGCCCTCAACCCTAGACCCTTAACCCAAAACCCTGTCGAACCTGCAAGTGGGGCTGCGTGTGACTCGTCCCTAAACTCTGAACCCTAAAGCCTAAACCCTAAACCCTAAACCCTCAACCCTCAACCCTAAACCCTAAACCCTCACTTCTGTCCGGTGGAGCCTGGAGGCTTCGTTGCAATCCTGCCAAGTCGAGATCCAGCTTACCCTGCACAGCAGGGCCATCCTGTGGCCTGAACAGCTGCAGCTTCACTGAATCTCACGATATTAAGCCTCTAGCCTTTAAGTCCCTGAGCCCCAACGAACTACTGACCCCCTAAGCACTCTGAATCGCAAGCCTTTAGCCAATCCTAAAATCTATAGGCCTTATATCCGAACTCCCGAGGATTCGAAACATGTAAAGATCTAGGCCCAAAACCATGCGGATTCCTGCAAAACTCTTGCTCAAAACGCCCGAAAAGCCCCCTAAAACCTACAGCCTCCTCCCGGACCTAGGACGCCCAGCCCTGAACCCTAAACCGCGGTTTAGGGTTTGGCGTCCCTTATGCCTCCAACGGCACCAAGCAATGGGCCGAAAAGCTCGTCGCCAGCCGGTGCCCAAGCCAAAGCCAGCTGCCCACAAGCAGCGCGGCAGTGGTACTCCGGGAGAGATGGGGGCACTGGGGCGTGTGGGCATTTCTCTGAATTCGGTTCCCTTCTTGGTTTCCCCTAGATAGTACGATATCCTTAAAGCAAGGGACCGTCCTAGCAGACCCTCATTAAGAGACCTACCCATAGGGTCCGAAGGTTCGGGGTCAGGGCCCCCGGGGTAGTGAAACGCGGACTCTAAAAAGCATCCCCAAGCAGAGCCCACAGCCATGTACTGGTAGGGGTGTAGGGTGTCTAGACTGTATAACTCTATACTGTTTGGGTGTTAGCTTTTGGAGAGTATGGTGTCGTTTATGGCAAGCTCTTGGGCATGCGCCTCAAGTGCGTTAAGGGCCTGTCAGGAGTCGGGAGTCCCAAAATCTCATGCTAGCGGGTTTAGGGTTTAGGGTTTAGGGTTTAGGGATGGGTTCTTCGGGCTAAATTTGCCAACTCTGCACCTCAAAATGGGGGGGTTTCCCAAATTACAACTTCCTTTTTGGGGTCCTCATTATAAGGGAGTGGAGTCCTACTATTTCGCGGTCTATTCTAGGGGTCCCTTATTCTCACAAACTCGCAAAGTTGTATTCAATCCGATGTAGGGTTCGGCGTGTTAAACCCTAAACCCTACACCCTAAAAAAAAAACTACTACAAGGAGCCTGTCTTGCTTTGGGGTTTCCAGAACTCCTGGGCTTAGGCTCTCTGGTTGCAAAAATCGGAGCCCTAAACCCCCAAAAAGACTCTACTTGGAGGTTCATGGTACTTAGCAACCCGATTGTACGTGTAGTTGTAGCCCACTTAAAAGCCCCTTCAGTGCCCTAACGGGGGTTATGGCTGGGTTACGAGTACAGTTTTCATTGGGTTCTAAGTACCATGAACCTCCAAGTGCCCCCCCAAAACAAGGGGCGGTTTGTATTTGTCACTCGTCCAGATACACGAGGATCCTCCTGCAAGGGAGAACCCTAAGCAGGGTTTAGGGTTTAGGGTTTAGCGTTTAGGGTTTAGGGTTTAGGGTTTCGGGTTAAGGCCTTACTGTAGAGAGGAAACCCCCAAGTGGGCTGTAGGAGCGCCAGCGAAGCGCCGAGATGACGCTGCCGCCGAGCGTCCCTGCAGGCAATGGGGTTCAGGGTTTAGGGTTTTAGGGTTTTAGGGTTTAGGGTTTAGGGTTCAGGGTTTGGGGTTTAGGGTTTTAGGGTTTAGGGTTTAGGGTTTAGGGTTAAAGAGATGTTTTCCCACATTTGGGCTGACGAGCAGCTCATTTCGAAACTGTTCTCAGCGGCTTGTGCGGGGCCCCACCAAGATCTGATCTTTCTCAGAATATACTGTAGGAGCCTTAATAAGTAGAATGTGTTTCTTTTTGTTTGGGGGGGTGGGGGGGGGGGGGGGGTGGGGGGGTTATTGTCGTATTCTTCTTAAGGGACCATAAGGAAGCATTGTTAGTATTTTTCCGACCCCTTTTTATACTTCTACAGTGCAGCCTGTAGCGTCCCCCCAAACACGCGCTTGGGGCTTGTTCGCGTTCGGCTTCCAAACACGCCTCGAAGCGTCGTAATCATCACCATCATCATCCTCATCATTCATGCCTTGGGCAATGCCAGAAAGCACTCCCTGGGCCTTGGGGATTGACCTCACAAGGCCTTTGGAAGCCCTTCTTGAAGGTACTGGTTCTGAGGAAGGGTCGAAGGGCGATCTGAGGGTCTGGGTTTAGGGTTCATTGCCTAGGTCCCTATTAAGAACTCGCAAGGTATAGGGGAACAGCCCCCCCCCCCCCCCCCCCGCCCGCCAAGTGAAACCTCCCCATTCGAAAACACCCGAAGCCCTAAGCCCGAAACCCTGACCCTAAACCCTAAACGCCCTAATTAAACCGTGAACGTGAAACATGGGGATTTGAAGGCCGGCTTGGCTTGCTCCCTTCCGGCTCCTTTGGTCCTGGCTCCTTCGTGCGCTTCTGGGCAGCATCGCCTCCTTTAGGGTTTAGGGTTTAGGGTTCAGGGTCTAAGGTTTAGGGTTTAGGGTTCAGGCTTGAGGCTTTAGGTCTACGGTTTGCCGTAGAATGGCATGCAAGCTGAAGGATCTTGTTCAACGAAAGTCATCGAGCACATCGTGCTATGCGATGCGCTTGAAAAGCTCTCTTACAGGCGTTCCCTCTTTTCTTTGTAACTCCACCCCATGCCGTCTACGGCGGCAAGCCACCCACACCTGTTTCCGTTTAAGGGGTTAGGCCGATCAACTCAGATATGATTTTGAATTATCTGTTGGGTCTGACATGCAGCAGAACCTTCAGGGATAGCTTCGTACCCTCAGATTGTCACAGAGCCTTCTAGGGGGGTGTCAGGGGTTTTGGGTTTTGAGGGGCTTCCAAAATCTGGTTTGCAGGATCCAGGAACAGACCTTGGGTTTCCGAGTTTGGGGCTTTCAGGGTTTAGTACTTAGAGTTTAGCAATCCGAAGCCCTGTGCGGGCCATGAACCGAAGTGCTTTGCAGACTTCTTGGAACTTGCCCCTTGGCGACAGCAGCTGTGTGCATGCACGCTTACGGACATGTCTACATACGTACACAAGTGCGTGCATTCACACATTCATACGTTCACCTACATACGTCTCTGCACTCATGCCTACATGCGAAAGCCCCCTGAAGTACAGTGGTCCCCTTGGTCCACATGAGCTCCTGAACGGCCCGAAACTCCCATCGACCCTTTACCCACACATCCCTAAACCCTAAACCCTAAACCCTAAACCCTAAACCCTAAACCCTAAACCCTAAACCCCTGAAACGAAAGCTCTTCAAGGCTCAGCATTCGGGGAGCTTCCGGCGACGCACCGGCCCCAAGGGCACCACAGTTGACAGAAGCTTCGGTGCAACTGGAACCCTAAACCCTAAACCCTAAACCCTAAACCCTAAACCCTAAACCCTGATGTCTCAGAGATAGTAGGGTTTAAGGTCCGGGGGTTTGCGGTTCAGGGTTCTGCTTCGGGGTTTGCGGGGTTTGAGGGGTTCATGGGCCCCCAAGCGGGACAAACCTGCTGCCTGGGGCTCAAA
>CAJNDS010001580.1:647223-667223 GCA_905221605.1 Symbiodinium natans
ACAAGCTCTACTTCGTGACCTTCGTGTCGTCCGCTTTAGCCTCCTGGCGCCACGTGCCTCTGTCCGCAGCATGTTGCATACTTACGATCGCCAGCAAGAGCCTTGAGATCGACTGGCCCATGCGGGGGCAAGTGGAGAAGACTCTTCGAGATGCAGGCGTTCTCGACCTCTTACAGCAGCTGCTTAAGTTTGGCCCTGCTCCTGAACAACGGGTGGCCCTCGAAGCAGTCCAACGCGCTTGCAACCCTGGCGGTGACCCACTTAGCATCGCACCCGCAGATGCTATTCCCACCTGTGCGCCTCAGAAGCGAGTGGCATTCCGGATCTTCTCTCAGGGATCAGGATGGGGAAGTGCTTCACTTGGTGCCTCGGTTTACCCATTGGCATGATACTGTTGGTCTAGTATGATATAAATATAGATAGAAATATATGTATATATATACATATATATATACAACGGCACTGGTAGCATTTATACGTGTATATATATATATATGTACGGTGGTTTGGGGTTTCGGGCACTGGAAAGTTGATATGCAAGTCTTGTACGGCATGCCGTGACAAAGTTCTTCCTAGTTTTGGTTTCAGAGGTTCAGGGCTGTGCCGAAGGGAAAAATTGCATCCTGAAGGCGCAGGATTCCAGGAGTATGCTTTCAAAGGTTATGTAATCTACATGTAGACATTTTACGCATGTGCATATACATATATATATATGTATATGTATAGTACATGTACATGCATGCATACATGCGTACATACATACATATATGCAAACAAACTTACAGGCATGATCAAATACATGTAAGGCCATATAGGGTTTCTCCGATCATTTTCTAAATTACGGGGGTATCGCACTCTGTGGGCTTATGCGCCGAGGTGCGCTACCCTGCTTTGAAGCTGTGGCAGCACCTTTGACAGTCGTGGACTTAACCCGACTGGCCCTGACGAACCGCCATTTCCGCAACAAGCCCTGGCCACGCTTGGCCATTCTTGAAGACAGCTGCCAGATTGCTCTCCAGCAAGATGAGCTGAGACCTTTGCTTGACCAGCTGGGGGTCAGAGTCTGGGGGCCAGCATGCATCCAGGCAGTTGCAGGGGCCATCAAATCCGAAGACGCTCCTCGCATTCTTGCTTGGGCGGAAGAAGATGCTCATCGTGCAACGTGTGTCATTGCGGCTGTGTTGTCCAACAGGTGGCAAGAGATAGAAGACAAGCCCTACTTCGTGCGCTTCTTGTCGTCTGCTTTAGCCTCCTGGCGCCATGTACCTCTGTCCGCAGCATGTTGCATACGTGCGATCGCCAGAAAGAATCTCGAGACCGACTGGCCCTTGCGGGAGCACGTGGAGAATGCTCTTCGAGCTGCAGGCGTTGCCGATCTTTTGGAGAGGCTTCTTAAGCTTAGCCCAGCACCTGCGCAACGGGCGGCACTCGAAACACTCCAGTACGCATGCGACCTTGGTTGTGACCCACTCAATGTCGCACCAACAGACGTGATTCCGACCTTGCTTTTGATAGCACAGTCCGGATGCGAAGAAAACATGCTGGAATCCGTGAAAGCGTTGGGTTCGCTCGGGGAATATCCAGAACGCTTTCCGGATGCCGGCATACCAGTGCTGGTCGGCCTGTTGGAACACAGATGTGACAATATGAAAGAAGCAGCTTCTTCTGCTCTTTGGGGCTTTATCATGAGTGGAGAGCAGCTTGCAAAAGCTGCTTGTGAACACGGGTGTCTCAAACCTTTGATTACCCAGCTGCGCAACCGGAGGATCTTGCGACAGTTTCCGTTGTTCTGCCTTGAGAGCGTACTCAGGGTTGCGATGCAGATTTCTGCAGCGGTTGAGCTCGGGCTCCTGCCAGTGTTGTTCCACTGCCTCCGGGAGGAGGACGACTTCATTCACATTGAGGTCATCTTGGAGTTGTTGAAGACTTGCTTCACTTACGTGCCGCAGGCTTTGCTACAGGAGACGGCCGCCCAGAGAGCCGAAGTGATCTACAAAGTTATAGCCACAGCAAGCAGCCCTCGTGGTGACATTCGCACAGCAGCTGCGCAGTTGCTTCAACTCCTCGACCATGCAAGTCCGGAGACGAGTGAGCTGATTAGAGACGCGGGCTATCGGGAGCATCAACTCTGAGCTAGTTTTGATACGGCTTGAACCCTCAACGTCCGGGGCGCATGTGCAATCCAAGCACATGCAGGGGAGTGCCACAGCAGGTGCGCAAAAGTGCACGTTGTGCCCTACTCGGTTGGAGGTCTAGGGCGTTAGATGCCTAGCTACGTTACAATCCCTACATACTTTTAGGGTTTAGGGTTTAGGGTTTAGGGTTTAGGGTTTAGGGTTTAGGGTTTAGGGTTTAGGGTTTAGGGTTTAGGGTCCGTTAGGAAACCCCTGAGCCGAGGGACCGCCGGCAGCGAGGGCAGGCGGCCAAGCGACCCCTAGCGCGGCACCGATGAAGACCTCGGGCGCAGCTGCGAAGAAGCGCCTAAGGTGCAGTCTAGAGGTTTAGGGTTTAGGGTTTAGGGTTCAGGGTTTAGGGTTTAGAGTTTAGGGTTTAGGGTTTAGGGGTCTGCAGTCTGGAGGTTTTGGGTTTTGGGGGTCTGGGGGTCCGGGATGTTAGGGGTCCGGGGTTTAGGAGTCTGGGGTGTTCGGTTTGTGGTTTTGGGGTTTGGGACGGGTTCTGGGGTTTAGGTTTAGGGCTTGGGGTTTAGGGGTCTGGGTTTTAGGTTTAGGGTTTAGGGTGTAGGGTTTGCATGGGTTTAGGTTTAAGAGCCTGTCTAGATGCATGGGCCTGGGCCTCGACATTATGAGCCTTGTTTAAGCCTTCGACACCACAGGCCCTCTGTTCTTAGTGCAGGTTTAGGGTTTAGGGTTTAAGGTTTAGGGTTTAGGGTTTAGGGTTTTGGGTTTTGGGTTTTGGGTTTAGGGTGTTTCGGGTTTAGGGCTGGAGTGTTAAGGGCACGTCTCTCGTGACTAAGCAGCTCAGGCTCTTGACGCTCCTTTTTGGCCACAAAGGTGGGCAAGTCGTCGTGGAGCAAGATGTGGAGCAGGCATGCCACTCAGTGGTGGAAGAGGGTTTTAAATCCTGAATATGACTCAAGGTGTATTCCATAGTTGCCCTAAACCCTAAACCCTAAGCCCTAAGCCCTAAACCCTAAACCCTAAACCCTAAACCCTAAACCCTAAACCCTAAACCCTAAACCCTAAACCTTAAACCCTAAACCCTAACTCTCGGGTAAGTAAGGCAGATCGCCTCAAGACCCGAATCCCTCAACCCCAACACCCTGAACCCCAAACCCTCCAGGGTGGAGTGAGGAGGGCTGGTGTTGGGCTCTAGGACCTCTCTCAGAGCTCCCGTGTCTCAACCCTTATATCAAGGCCCAAACTATGCCTAAACACTTCAAACCCCTAAACCTGCTAAACGCTTAAACCCTCAATCCTCTTCGGAGTGCGGGGGAGGGGGGGTTTAAACCCTAAACCCGAAACCCTAAACCCTGAATCCGTCCGTAGGCCAGCTAAGGCGAACAATACCTGCTGGGCCAGTCTGGGGAGCGGAAGCAGGCCCATGCTCTGGAGCCCCTTGGATCCTTCGGTAGTCAGGGTTCGGGTTTAGGGTTCAGGGTTTACGGTTTAAGGTTTTGGGTGGGTCTTAAACGGACAGGATTGCAGGGTTTAGAGGTTTCGGCCTTTGGGGGATTAGGGAAGAGTAGGCAATTGCGTCTCGCTGAATTGGGACCCTAAACCCTAGACCCAATAAGCATTCTGTTGCTTCAGGTCTTGAACTTTCGGACACCTTACGAGTTCTTCGGAAGAAGGGAATTGGGCACCGTTTACCCGGTTATGCCCCCAAACATGGCCCTTTAAGGGAGAAGACAGGGCACCGAATTCCCCAATTTTCCACTCAGAAGAAACGCCTATGAAACTGAAAGGATGTCGAGCACGTTCCCACGAACCCGGACCAAGGGCCAAAAAGGCGGAAACACCTAAAAGGCCAACATTCAATATAAGAATGCTACAAACAAACCCTAAGCCCTAAACCCTAAACCCTAAACCCCAACACCCTAAACCCTGTACACCCTCACCCCTATTGCCTTACTCCTCATATTAAGCCCTCCCCTACCCCTGAAATTCATGCACCCCCATAAAATGCAATAGAACCACAATGGGGGTAGCAAATATCAGGGGGTATCCCTAGGGAGTCGCAGCCGCCAGCATACAAGGCTCCTCATCATGCGGGGCCCGCCGGGGGTTGGAAAGTCCACCCGCGCTCAGGAGATCTTGTCTGACAGGCTCGGGTTTGGAAAGCCTCGACCAACCCCGGGTTATGGGCTTGAGGGTTTAGCTGTTTTTTGTTTGGGGTTTTCGCTTTGGCGCTGAGGGCTTAAGCAAGTTTTAGGGTTTGGGGGGTTTTGGGGGGTTTGGGGGTGTTGGCTTTGGGGTTTTGGGGGTTTAGCCTGTGTTTGGGGGATTGGGGTTTTGGGGGTTGAGGATTTGGGGTGGAGGGCTTAGAGGCTTAGTGATTGGGGGGCTTGGGGTTTGGTGTTTGCGGCTTCGTTCGGGTCTTGAGAACCATCTCTGATGAGCTTTGAATCGCCATCTTTGCGTTTCCTGTTTTGGGTTTTGGGTTTTGGGTTTTGGGTCTTGGGTTTTGGGGCGGTTCAAGCGAAAAGACACAGCTTGTCAGGCCCAACCGGAAACCCGTATCCTGTCGTCAGGCTGGGCTTGATCGGTGCACTCTCCCTTGCGTGACGAAGCTAAGGCTTTAGGGTTGAGGGTTTAGGGTGTTTTTGCAGTCTCCGGCTTGGTTGGCATCAGGTTGGAGGGTGTCGGTTTTTGTATGTTTCCGGGCTTTCGGGTCCTAGTCTCTGAAGATTCGGCATTGAGGCAACCTGTTGTTTACAGTTCCGCAGGAGATTATCCCCAATAATTGCGTTTCACTTTACAGGGCTATCAACAGGGCCCACCCCAAGAAATCTGTTGGAGTCAGTTACTCAACATACCCATACTCAAGAGGCTTTTGGGGTACCTACCTCCAGAACACTTTCCTATACGTGCGCCCTGTGAGGTCAATATAGATTTCTCTAAGACCCCAAACCCTCAAGTAGGAGTCGTCGGGTTCAGGGTTCAGGGTTCAGGGTTCAGGGTTCAGGGTTCAGGGTTCAGGGTTCAGGGTTCAGGGTTCAGGGTTTAGGGTTTAGGGTTTAGGGTTTAGGCCCCCCCCCCCTCTGAGGGCTGCGGAAGGATTTGCGGTCTCGGGTTTTGGGTGTTGGGGGGGCTCCGGCTCGTTCTTGCAGCCATTACAGGGATATATACTGTAGGGGAATATAAGGTGCCTCCTTCTCTCATTCCCAACATTTCCCTATGAAGAACCAGTAAGGAAGCGTTGTGTGCCGTACCGATCTTACCAGACTCTGTTCTGCTGTGTTTTGTTCGTTGAGGTTGTGGAGCCTGTGCTAGCAGAACCATGCTGGGTCAAAAGCATGAAAGCCGGTTTTGGGGGATAGTTCCTGAGCTGTAGGTCCTAAACCCGAAACCCGAAACCCTAAAACCGAAACCGTTGGAGGGCCTGAGTCCACAGTTTCCATAAGGCAGCGTCTCGTCCACATCTGCTCTACGGACGACTTCTTCACGACCTACCGGCGTGACGGCACGCAGGTCCAAGCAGATTTGGGTTCAAGGGCCCCGCCATCTGAGTTTAGGGTTGGTCTAAGGCAAGTTACATGGCCCCTTAAATAATATGGTCCCTTAGCTTCTTGAAAGGGTTCTGAAGTATGGGCCCTTGGGTTGAAGAGGGTATAGAAGGGGTGTGTAAGGGGTCCCCCCTACTACAAAAAAGCAATGTAACTACCGCAAGAGTTGAGGATTCAGGGCTCTCACCGAAGGGACTGAAGGGAGGGTCACGGGGTTTTGGGGTTCGGGTTTAGCCCCGAGGCCCGTAGCAGGGTCAGGGGGCTCCGGGTTTGTGGTAGGGCCAACGTAGGCCTAAACCCTAAAACTCTAAACCCTAAAACTCTAAACCCTAAAACTCTAAACCCTAAAACTCTAAACCCTAAAACTCTAAACCCTAAAACTCTAAACCCTAAAAAACCCTAAACCCTAAACCCTAAACCCTAAACCCTAAACCCTAAACCCTAAACCCTAAACCCTAAACCCTAAACCCTAAACCCTAAACCCTAAACCTGACCTGTGCTTCCTTGGGGTCCGCACACCCCGGAACGGCTCAGCTCCTTTAGCTTGGCTCCGCAACCCTTCAACCCCTCAAAGCCTCGAAGCTTCACGAAAGCATGTTGGAGGCCGACTTGGGGCTTAGGGCTGTTGAGGGTTTATAGTTTAGAGTTCAGGGTTTTTCGGCCTTAGGGTACCTTCCTCCAATCCTCAGTCTATCGATCCGGTTTGCCTGTCCGCTGTGAGATGTGTTTTGTGTGTGTCTCCTGCTGTCAACATATGCTGTAACTAGAATTATACTCTTGCATGTGTACATTTTAATACGTTGCTTTCTGTGTCCTCAGGTTTCTATTGTGTTCCTTCCTAAAGAACAAAGGCTTCCGGCAGAGTTTGACTAGAGCCGGACCCCGACCCTGGATGGGAAAGCATGTATTTTGGGATGTTCCACCTTATACTAACAGTCCTTAATAGGGATTCGAGTACGCCCTGTTAGAGTCCCTTTGAAGGAGTGTTAGTTTTAAGGGAAACATCCCAAGATGTACTCACAGACCTGTTGAGCACGGCGAATCGAGCAAAGATGCACCCTCCAAACCTTCACCCGAAGGTCTATACCTATGACAAGTCTAAGCTGGGCCGCAATCATGCCAAGAACCAGGACGCTTGGGCTTAGGGTTTAGGGTTTTGGGCTTAGGGTTTAGGGTATTTGGTTTAGGGTTTAGGGTATTTGGTTTAGGGGTTTGGGTTGAGGCTTGGGAAGGTTAGATGGCAAGGAAGGCCGGGAGAGACACCGGTCTGTAGCCTACGCAGCCACAGGTGCATGAAGGGCAGCCCCAAGTGAAACATTGCTGTAGAGATTCAAAAGTCACATCAGTTTAGGGTTTAGGGTTTAGGGTTTAGGGTTTAGGGTTTAGGGTTTAGGGTTTAGGGTTTAGGGTTTAGGGTTTAGGGTTTAGGGTTTAGGGTTCTTATGAGTGGGTGCTATAAGTCGGGTAGCTATGGTTTCAAGCTTCAACCTTATTAGGGTTCTTAGTACCCTACTTGTAAGTACCCGACAATAACCTCCAAGTGGGTACAACTTCAAAGTCGGCGGTCGGAATCATGCCTGCTAGCAACGAGAGCGGCAAGGCCTATACCCTAAACCCCAAACTCTAACCCTAAACCGCCCTAAACCCTACTCAAGGAGCACTCAGACTTCATTCACCCCTTCATAGCATGTGTTTTTTCGGCTGCAGCAACCCCTCCAAATTGTTGAACTACCCCCCACGTAAGAGTGATGCTTCAGTCTTCACCAGATACTTGTTTGGGGGGCGGGGTGGGGTGTTGAATTGAAAAGTGTGCATTCATAGTCTTTGTGTGTCTCGTGTTGTTACGTGTCTGCGTCTGCTTTCCTTCAGGAACGAGTCAAGATCCTGACAAGCCTGCGCATGACGCCCATCATCGTGGACAACACCAACATGTCTAGGAAGGACCGCTTGCGTAGAACTATTGGGCTTTGTTTATATTAATTCGGGTTTATAGGATCTAGGGTTTAGGATGTAGGGTTTAGGGTGCATTGCCTCACACGTCCAACTAGCGCTGGGCTTCTCGTGTTGCGGACTGGTGTGGCTTAGGGTTCATATTTCCTGCTACTGGTGAGTGTATGTCTTTATAAGTTTAACGGTTGGTCAGTGGATGTGTGGGGTGTCCTTCTGGGGGATACTCGGATACTCGTAAATACAAACCCTATGTCACGTGGTGCAAACACGGCTTGCGGCTTTGGGCCTGTGGGTTTAGGGTTTAGGGTTTAGGGCTTAGGGCTTAGGGCTTAGGGCTTAGGGTTTAGGGTCAGGGTTCAGGGGTTAATTGCAACTCATTGGGACGCCAAGTTCGGCTAGAATCCCAGGCCTCCCTGAATGAAGAGTTCTAAAAGCTCGCCAACATGTAGTCCCCGAGTAATCTCGAAATAGATATAGGTACACACAAACGCTAAATGCGTGAGAGAAGCTGCTACGTACTATTTGAAAGCTTCCCTTGTTCAGCGGCATAACAAATGACAAACACAGCTGGATTTGGCCCGCAAAATTTCAAGAAATTCAAAGAGTACTTATTCCCCACATGCCCAAAAGCAAAAACTATTAGGATTGCACATGTTTTACGAAGAGCATCCTTAAAAACACACCCTACATGCAAACAAAATTAAAGTTTCTGGACTGAGGAAGTTCGGCTGGTTATGACATATCTATAGTTTCTAACCCCCCCTCCCTCCTCCCCCCCCCCCCTTCCTCCCCGCCCCCTTCCTCCCCCCCCCCCACCCCAAACCCACCCAACCCCCCCACCCCCCCCCCCAATGGTCGTTCTGGCAAAGAGATAGTGTATGGGGCACTCATCCTGGCTTCTTGCGGAAGCTTCTTGGCTTTGGGGCCTTAAAGGGTGCTGGGCTGGAACGGGGATTGGTGGGTGAACTACTGGCCCCCGTGCCTGGCGCCGTCTTCGAGGACCCATTCCTGCTTGGCCTGTGCACTTCGGCATGTGGTTTGCTTACACGGGGTGGCCGGTCAGGGACCTCGAACTGTGGCCGGAGGTCACAATCATCCCTTACCCTAAACCTAAACCCGAAACCCTCAACCCCAAGCCCCAGACCCTAAACCCCAAACCCTTACAAACCCTGTAAACCCCCTAAGCCTTGCTTGATGAGCCTGGGCTTCCTCCATCTGCTTGTTGAAGGAGATGGCACCCTACCTCCGCACGGCCGAGGAAGCTGGCTATCGGACACGGATTGCACCTCGCCGGCTTTTGTTTAGGGTTAAGGGTTTAGGGTTTAGGGTCTAGGGTTCAGGGTTCGGGTTCAGGGTTAGGGGTTCAGGGTTTAGGGTTTAGGGTTTAGGGTTTAGGGTTTAGGGTTTTGGCAGAGGCGTGTCAAATGTTTCGTAAGGTTCAAGATACGTCAAGTCGTCCGAACCAGGGTAAGAGCCCATGACTGGGTCGACCAGAGGCCGCAGCAGCCAATCCTCTTTGCGTAAGTTAGGGTTGCGGGGCAAGAGTTCAGGGGTTGGGGTTTAGGGTTTCAGGTTTAGGGTTTAGGGTTCGGGGTTTCGGGGTTTCGGGCTATACTTGGAGGTTCTAGGTACTTCTCACCCCAAATATAACTGTGCTTAGAAGCCGCCCAAGTTCTCTAAATGGGTTATGAAAAGACTTATGATTGGGTGGGTTATAAGTACCCATGAACCTCCAAGTAGTGTTTGGGCCCACGAGAGCAACACTTTCACTTCCGCATGCAGTGGAGTCCCATGAGTCTCCGATGCCACATTAAGCCACCAAACCCAAAGTCCACTCTAAGAAAGTTGTGAGCGAAAGGCTTCTGGTTGCCATGTTCACTTGGGAAATGTGCCTGCAGTGTAGAGCATGCATGTAGCCTTCCTGGATAACCTTTAGAGCTAGCATACCCAAACACTCCACTCGAAGACCAAAGCCTCATGGTAGCACTGGTTTCGTAGAAAGAAGTCAAGCAAAGGTACCACTTGTACCCCCGAAACCCTGCCGAGTATGCAGTTCTTGGTACCCTTCTAGATAGTAGTGCAAGTGACTCCTCGATCTTCGCTACTTCTGCAGCCTCTGCAATCTCCCCTTCTTTGACCTTCTTTACAAACTGTCGCTCGCTGTCTCTCTCTCTTGCTCTCCGTCTCTCGCTCTTTCTCTTCTCTCCCTCTCTCGCTCTTGTTCTCTCTTGTGCCATGGGTTCCCCTATACTCCCCCCCTCTATACTACCCCGCGTAAGTTCATCCCTTGAATAACCTTAGTTAGGCTGAGTTATCCCCAAATAGGCTTAATTATGGGGGGGAACCTTCGGGGCTCTCCCTCTCGATGTCTCTCTCCTTGCTTTCTTCGGGGTTTAGGGGTTTAGGGTTTAGGTTTTTTTTTAGGGTTTGGGGTTTAGGGTTTAGGGTTTAGGGTCGCGTGCTCGGCCTTCGCCTGCGAGGTGGATCCGAGCGAGCTGCACGCAAACTGGCGGGATCTGGCTCTGCTCGTAGAGCGGAATCGTGGCCGCGAGGCCGGTGGCTGGATCATGGATCTTTCTTCTACCTGGGACTATTTACCTACAGATTCGAAGCAGCTACCCTTAATTAGTAGGGATAATCCATAGAGCTGTGGGTAATTAAAGAGGGTCCCAGGTATAGTCTCAGTACAGTTTGGGCGTTTTTGGGGGGCGTGGTGGCTGTCCGTGTCTCGATTGCTTCGTTGAAGGCTGTTGTGGGTGACACTTGAGTCTAAGCATCGGGCATGCTCCAAGAGAACGAAGGATGTGGCCATCGAGACTTCGTGTGACTCTCCGAGCCCTAGATGGATCAACCTTCATGCTGTGAGTCTGAGGCTCATGATACCATGAGAGCTTCCATGACACTTGCACCCTAAACCCAAAACCCTAAAGACACTGGGGTTTTAGGGTTTAGTGATTGGGGTTTGGGTTGTGGGTTTAGGGTTTAGGGTTGGGGGTTTAGGGTACCCTGAACCCACCTAAACTCCTAAACCCTGAGCTTCTAAAGTCTTGTTGTTTGTAAAGCTATGCAACCCTAACAAGCCTCCACCGCCCCAAGACCTGAATCTTGAATCTTCAAATCATAGACCTCTGCACCTCTTCAGCCCCCTAATGGTTGAGCCCAACCTCGCATCAAGTGGCCCAATTCGACTCTTGTGATCTGGGTATAGAGTTCAGGGTTTTGAGGTTTTTGGCGCTCGTTTTCAGCTCCCCCCGTTCTCAGCAAATTTCACACCCTGGCATGTAATCTACACCTGCAGATAGATGATTCGTAGGCATGACGTCGTCGCTTGCTTCAAACCTACCCAGAGTGGCCGATATCCCCTGAAAGAAGGGTTACGTACCTGTATTATTCGTACATTCCCATGTTTCTAGTCGAAGTCTTATCGGGTAGAATCAGAAGCATCTGCTCCCCATAAGCCTACGTTCCCTGGACACCGGAAACTGGAGTCCATGCTATGTTTACGCCTTCTCTCCCCTCCAGGGTATGGGCAAGGCGGTCAGCGAGGCTTCGTGGGGCTAACGAGGGCTTAAAGGGTCGCGCGCGCGCGCGCGCGCACGCGCACTCAATGTCTCACGCACCACATGATATGTAGACGTATATATATATATATATGTACATGCTGTGCATAGTAGCATTGCCATGATTCCATGCCCTGGGTGCTAGGTTGAGAATCCCACAAGGGTGTAGGGTTTAGGGGGGTGTTTTGGGGCAGCGCGGAGCCCTAATCCCTAAACCCGAACCCTGTGTTTGGGGGATTCATTTTATTGATATCGAAAGCCCATCCTTGGTGACTCAAAACGCTTTGCGGCTCAATTCCGTTCTGGACGAACTCTGCTCAGATCCCATGAGAGTTCCTTCTTTGGGGCACTTGTTTTGTTAGTTGACTCGATGTTGTCCCAGCAATGATGGAACTTCAACTGACTCTACGCCCTAAACCCTAAACCCTGAATGATCTAGGCAAAGTCAGAAAAAGCCACAACGAAGGGCAGTGCTAAGCCGCGGCTTCCAGATGCATTCGACACAAACTGGCACGAGGTTCCCAACATCGGCACGTTGCAACTTCCCTAAGCCCTCACTACAGGAGTAACCTTAACCATCTTATCTGGCTGGTTCTTAGTAGGGAACGCGGGAACTAGGGCCCTATAAAATCCTTAAAGGGAATATGTATACAAATATATATATATATATATATGTGGCCCTAATTCCCCTTCCCTACTGAGAACCAAGGGGTTGTAACAAGGGCACCTTTTTGTTTCGGTTGATTACTTTCTAAGGGAACCCATAGCCAAGAAGAAGGGTAAAGGGTACCACTGGGCTACCAAGCTTAACAAAAAGGGCAAATACCCAACATTTCTGGCGCAGTTCCCTTTGTTCAAGGGTATGAAGGATCTTGCAGGTACACCACAAACACCCTTAGCCCCTACCTTTGGAGTGGACCCTGGAAAAAAGCATCTACTTTTTAGGTGAAAATAGCTTTAATAGGAACCCAGAACCCAAAAAAGTAAAGTATAGTACTCCAAAACCCAGTAGCTTGCGTGCCCCTAAGCCCTGTACCCTAAACCCTGAACCCTCAACCCTAAACCCCAAACCCGAAACCCTAGACCCTACGAGGCCGTCCTCCGAAAGATGCTCAGCCGCTACGAGGAGCTTTCGCGCCCTGCGAATTTAGGGTTTAGGGGTTACTTGGTCAGAGTTGGGAATATTTTAAGTTTTTAAGGGTACTTAAACCCAAGAAGGAATATAGATTCAAATTTTTTAATACGATCACAACCATGAACTAGGTTAGGGTCTACAGGGTTTATAGGGTGTATGCGGTTCATACGGTTTATACGGTTTATAGGCTTTAGGGCGTATTGTACTCCGAGTTGGACTAAAATTTAGGATAGCTTGGGATTTGCCTTAAAGAACTCAAAGCCTACATGTTTTTGTAGGGTCCGGACTGGAAGAAAAAAGCCATATAGGATTCCTAGGAAACCTACGAAGAAGTAGGTTTTGGGTTCTTAAGGAGGGCCTAAGAGTTCAGGAATGATAGGGTTGGGCTTCGAAGTTTGAAACAACTAAGGGGACAGGCTTTGCGCAATCCATTGCAAGCACGGCCAATTGACACGGAGACGTAGAGACGTATAACAGTGCAGCAAGCATCAGAGCACGTTTCGGAGGTCCTACACAGCCTACACACCCACACCCGAAATACTAAGCCAAGCGCTAAACTTCAAACCGTAGAAAGCCACAAACCCTGAATCCTGAATCCGAATGCGCAGTCTGCAGTTTCATTCTCAGGTAAAACGCCTTGAGATAGTTCAGGCAATCTACTTGGGCACAGCTGCTTCGAGCCCTTAACCCTAAACCCTAAACTTTATACCCTATACCCTAAACCTTTGTTGAGCGTTTCAGTGGTGCCGCGCCAGTTGTTCCTTGCACACTCTTATCTGCAGTATGGTTTCGCACCACCCTCACAAGTAGGGAGGCTCTTCGACCACCTGCGTTTGGCGTCTAGGGCTCTTAAGGCCCTCAACCTAACACCAATCCAAACAGCCCAGAGTACGGGGAGGAGCTTGACCTCGCCCGGCGTGCGGGCGCTGCGGCACCAAAGAAGGCAGCGGGATTGTCAAGGGTCTAAGTTTACGTAGCACCCTCAAACCCCCGGAGCCCTAGATCCTAAAAGCTAAATCCTAAACCCTAAATCCTGAACCCTATATCCTAAACCCTAAACCCTGAACAAAACGAATTCTCCAGCAATGAGCTAAAGGCTAGCCTGCCTGGCTCCTAAAAACCTCAAACCCCCGAAAACCTCGCAAGCCCTATGACCCACCAGCCCCTAAACCCACAGAGCCCTAAATGCTAAACTTAAACCCCTCAAAGCCCTTAAAACTTCTAAAGCCCCGAAAGGCCCATAAGAAATTCAAGAAATAGCCGTTTAAGCGGATTCATGAGTACTTACAAGTAAGGTGTTAGGTATCCTAAACGAGGTTATCAGCCCTAGCTAGTCCTACTTGCAACCCTAAACCCTAAACCCTAAACCCTAAACCCTAAACCCTAAACCCTAAACCCTAAACCCTAAACCTACTTACAACCTTGCAAGCGCCGCCTGGGAGGCAGCCACCTCAACGGCTGCGGGCGCCCGGCCGGCCAGGGCTGTGCCACGATATTTCGGACCCATGGCCTGGCATCTCAGGGTTTTAGGGAGTTCGTGGGTTTAGGGTTTAGGGTTTAGGGTTTAGGGTTTAGGGTTAAGGGGTTAAGGGTCCACAACAGACGGGGGCCCAGGGCTTTAGGGGGTTCGTGGGGTTTAGGTTCTAGGGCTAGGGTTTAGGGTTTTAGGGTTTCGAACTTCAGGCTTCGGGGGCTTAGGGCTTAGGTTTTGAGAAGGGTTCAGGGTTTAGGGTGTATAAAGCTTTGTAGTCGGGTTTGTAGGGGTTTGACAAGGGTGTTTGAGGCTTCCTAAGGGTTTGGTAGGTTCCTAAGGCTCTATGAGGGTTTGTTATATGGGTTTGTGCGGGTTTCTGTTGCTTTACGGGTTTTGTAGGGGTTTGAAAAAGGGTTCGGGTGTTCTTAGGGTTTGTAAGGGCTTCTATTGTTTTATGGTTTCCAGGCTGGGGGGGTTACGTGTTTTCAGAGCAATATAGTGTCCCAATAGCTCTACAAGACACACTGGCGCTGGACCAGACCTCTGGGTTAAGGGACTTGCTTGTTTCGGTCTTAGGACATGTAGGGCTTTCATTTTTAGAGGGTTGTTGGGTTCACGAACCCTAAACCCTAAACCCTGAACCCTAAACCCTAAACCCTAAACCCTAAACCCTAAACCCTAAACCCTAAACCCTAAACCCTAAACCCTAAACCGATTCCAAGCCATCCCAAGACCCGGCAACCCTGAACCTTAAGGTGAGAAAGCACCTGAAACTTGGCAGAGACGCAAGCCACACCCCAAAAGCCACAAAACCCTGTAAACCTCCGGGTTAAGGTTCAGGGTCTAGACTTTAGGGTTTAGGGAACCCTCAACCCCAAATTCAGTTGAACCCAGGGGTCAACCTGGAAGCAGCTCTTCGAGTGGGCAGCGAGCGCGTGGGCTTGTTTTCTGTACGCACACCAGCTGGCCATGTTCGAGCTACATGTAGCTTAAACATACACGCTGTAACCTAAAGCCCGACACCCTAAACCCTACACCCTAAACCCGAAGCCCTACACCCCAAACCCTAAACCCTAAACCTGAAACCCCAAATCCCAAACCCTAAACCCTAAACCCTTAGCCGTCCGTCAACCCTAAAGCCTAAACCCTAAACCCTTAGCCCTAAACCCTAAACCCTAAACCCTAAACCCTAAACCCTAAACCCTAAACCCTAAACCCTAAACCCTAAACCCTAAACCCTAAACCCTAAACCCTAAACCCTCCCCCCCACCCCCCAAAAAAAGAAATTTTCCCGACTCGCCCTCTTTCAGTTCTTTTGTTGATGCCAAACTCTGACCCTCCAAGGTGCCTTCTTGGTCCAGGGTTTAGGGCTTAGAGGTTTGAAGAGGTTTGAAGAGGTTTGAAGAGGTTTGAAGAGGTTTGAAGAGGTTTGAAGAGGTTTGAGGGTTTTTGGATTTAGGGCTCAGAGGTTTGAGGGTTGAGGGCTTAGGGCTGTTAGGCTCTTCACGCCAAGACTCTGACCACAGACAGACGTAGCTCAACCAGGGCTCCATTATCGAATGCCCTTACAGGTTAAGGGATGTTAGGGTCTTAGGGTTTAGGGTTTAGGGTTTAGAAATTAAGGTTTAAGGTTTAGGGTTTAGGGCTTAGGGTTTAGGGTTTAGGGTTTCGGGTTTAGGGTGGTATGGCCCCTGCTGCTCGGCTTTCGCAGCTGTAGCCCAGGGTCTGGACGCCGATGGTGGCTGCACTCCAAGCTGCCACAAGTCCGAGTTTTTACGGCTTAGGGGCTTGGGGGCTAGGGTTTTAGGGTTTAGGGCTTGGGGCTTAGGGTGCACGGTTTAGGGTTTCAGGGTTTAGGGCTTGGGGCTTGGGGTTTGCGGTTTCAGGTTTAGGGGCGCCGGGCATCCTCACCCCTATCATCCCTAAACCCTGAATGTTGTATATGGAACATACTAGACTCGACTTCGGAAGCCGAGTTTTAGGTCAGCCCTTAAGATGCGATTGCAGGAGCTTGGTGGCTGGGAGTTGGGTGCTTAGACTTCTTCATGGCTGGACTTTGGCGGTTTAGGGCTCTAAAGCGGCTGTATGGTTGCAAGCACAGCCGCTCATCTGCCTCGTTGCAAGCCTCCCAGCCGCTGCACATTCCAGAGATACAGATTGGAAGTGAAGCACCCAGCAACCATGGAGATATTTCAATGCAAACCCAGAACAACAACGTGCAAGTACAGATTTCCCAGAACCTCTCTTCCGAGGAAGTGGCCAAGGAGGCGTTCGAACTGCGACAATATTCCGTGCCAGCCGCTTGCTGTCAACAGGAAGCAGCACAGTTTGTCAGCCCTAGACACAACAATAGTCTCTGGTTCAAAAATGAAGGTTGTGTATATGAACATATAAATAAATACATAAATATATATATATATGTATATAAACCCATATATATATATATACACACATACTGCGTCTTTCTAGGGCTCCAGGAACGAGGACTTGCTCGGCTTTGAGGCAGTTCTTGGTCCCGAGGAGCACGAATGGCGTTGTGCTGAAGTTCAGTGTTTCAGGTTTATGGGTTTAGGGTTAGGGTTTAGGATTAGGGTGGGATTCTTTTGCCTAGAGGGTTCCGGGGTATGCAGTTTTGTGATCTACGTTCTGAAGGTGAAGTTGCAATGTACTGTGAACTTGGACTCGAGGAACACTCCAAGAGAGCCCACGTGCAGCAATACCGCAGAATTTGATAAGCAGATTGTTTAGGTTTCAGGCTCCAGGCACCCCTGGTAACCCTACTTAGAAGCACCCATGGATCCTCGAAGCAGGGGTGTGCTAGCCAACCCTAAACCCTAAACCCTAAACCCTAAACCCTAAACCCTAAACCCTCCAAGTAGGGGCTTCCTAGCAAGCTCAGGCACCCTTGCACGTGACCACGCTCCACGCCTCGGACTTTGGCTCGGCCTTGGCCTCTGAAGCGGCGCTCGAGGAGTTTAGGGTTTAGGGTTTAGAGTTTAGGGTGTAGGGCTTCTTTAGGGCTGCAGGGCTTGCCTTTTTAGCCCAAACTTACCTACCTTTTAAAAGAGGAGAATAGAAGGAGATCAGAATAAGGAAGCCTCCTAACAAAGGTAGGCTTTTTTGGGCCTACACATAAGGTTGAGGGTGTAGGGTTTTAGGGCTTGCAGGGCTTTTTGGGTGCAGGGTTTTTAGAGTTTCGAGGTCAGGGCTTTCAGGCTCCAGGGGGTCTATTGTGGCGGAGGGCTTTAGGGTTGAGGGTGCAGGGCTTTGAGGCTTTGAGCTGTAGGGTTCAGGGTTTTATGGATAAGGGTTTCGCCTACCAGTCTATAGGCTAAGGGGGGCTGGGATCACCGCTTCTCGACTTGCAGGAGTCTTTCGCGCAGGAAGGAGCCGACGTGTGTCTTGGAGGCGATTTGCTCAGGATTTGCGGATTTCAGGTTTTTGTTTTTTGTGTTAAGGGTTTAGGGTTTGGGGTTCAGGGTTTAGGGTTTAGGGTTTAGGGTTAGGGTTTAGGGTTTAGGGTTGAGGGTTGAGGGTTGAGGGTTGAGGGTTTAGGGTTTAGGGTTCAGGCCTAGGGTTAGGGTTTTACAGGTTTATAGAGTTTTGTCGGGTGCAGGGTTTAGGGTTTAGAGTTGTTATAGGTGTATAGGGTTTTATCGGGTTTAGGGTTTGAGGGTTTATAGGTTTATTGTGTTATACGTTTATAGGGTTATGAGGTTATAGGGTTTTATCGGGTGTAGGGCATAGGGTTTACAGATGTTAGGCGGCTTCAGGGCAGCTTTCCTTAGTGGGGTGGCGACACATGCTGCGCGGCACGTGCAGCGATGATAGCAAGAAATAGGAATCCGGAGAATCTTCAGGGTTTATGGTTTCTGGGCCATTCCTTCGTCCAAGTAGGGAAGACGAAGGAATGGCCCCTAAACCCTAGACCCTAGATCCTCACCCTCTTCTTGTTCCACCTAGAAAGGGTGTCACAGGCTGCCGGGACTCAACCGTTGCTGCCATCTTCGCAATTAGTAATGGATACGTGTGGGATGCGAGTTTATAAAGCCTGGCAAATAGTTAATATTACTCATATGGCCGGGATCAGTACTTCGAAGATTTTTAAAGAAGGCTTCTAGATTCTAGAGTTGTTGTTTTTCGGGTGTCTCTGTGACTTCCTTGGGTTCGGCTTTTCCTTTGGTCGTTTGCTGCAGGCCGTAGTTCCTGCGGGCGGGCTTCTGCAAAAGTAGGGGCTCCTGTAAGAAGGCCAAACTTCTGCAAGCTTGAACATCTGCTTGTTGTTCTGGAAGCTAAGAAGTTCATGTCAATGTGGTTGTCCTTAAACAACCTTATCTGTTTTCATGTGCAAGGTGCTGAAAAGCTCGTGGCCCTCAAATCCTGATAAGGGGGGTCGCTTAAAGTGAGGAAGTCCTTGGAGTACGCTGTTGCTCCCAGGCCCTACCCTAAACCCTACACCCTAAACCCTAAACCCTAAACCCTAAACCCTAAGTTGTGCAGTTTTGGGGTACAGAAGGTCAGAATGGCATGCCAAAATTGGGGCTCAACGGTCGAACATGAGGAGCTGCACATGACCCTCAACCCTAAACCCTAAACCCTAAACCCTAAATCCTAAACCTAAACCCTGGGGAAAATCCGGGTCGGTCACCTCTCGTCTACCTGTGCTCGCGGTGTCGGCCGCTAAACGAGTCGGTTTGCCGACCGGGGCGGTTGGTGTCAGGGAATAGCATAGATCGAGTCGGGAACTGTAGATGGCACGTGTTCTGCCACCATTTTTGTGTTGGCTTAAGCTTGGCATCTGCAAGTCGTGACATCACAGCCCTCACGGCCCCTCCCAAGCTCTCCTTTTTTTCGTGTCTACGCAGTCCTCACAGGCTCCGCTAGCCGTCATGCATTTTTACATGACGCCGTTTGATGAAGTAAGGATGCTTCACAGGGTCTTTGGTTTTCGAAGCCCTGGTTTTTGGGGATCACGAAAGTTTAGGGGGTTCGGTCCATCTCGCACGTCGTATCTCTCTGGGTCGGCTTCTCTTCCGAAGACACGATTTGGAGGCTGTGCAGCGCCCAATCGGCCCGCAATCGAGCATCGGTGTGACAGGAATGAGGCCTTTGCCAGGCCCCGAGGCTATGAAGCAAACACCAAGAACTACGACGATAAATTTCTTATGGCTCTTACATGCTTCTTCCTGGCTCCCAGCCATGCAGGAAGAAGCATGTAAGAGCCATAAGAAATTGATCGTCGTAGTTCTTGGTGTTTGCTTCATAGCCTCGGGGCCTGGCGAAGCGCCTCATTCCTGTCACACCGATGCTCGATTGCGGGCCGATTGGGCGCTGCACAGCCTCCAAATCGTGTCTTCGGAAGAGAAGCCGACCCAGAGAGATACGACGTGCGAGATGGACCGAGCCCCCTAAACCTTCGTGATCCCCAAAAACCAGGGCTTCGAAAACCAAAGACCCTGTGAAGCATCCTTACTTCATCAAACGGCGTCATGTAAAAATGCATGACGGCTAGCGGAGCCTGTGAGGACTGCGTAGACACGAAAAAAAAAAAAAGGAGAGCTTGGGAGGGGCCGTGAGGGCTGTGAGGGGGCTTGGGAGCTGCATAGACAGAGGCATGCTTGGGGCTGTGAGGGGGTTTCTGGGTTCCTGACACCACTCCGGGGTGGTCACCGACACTGCTGTGTAGGTGTGTGACTCGGAGGGTATCTGGTCCCCGATCGGGTCGAGACGGTGTCTGACTCTGGTGTCTGACACCACGGGCACCCCTAAACCCTAAACCCGAAACCCTAAACCCTAAACCCTAAACACACCAGGGCCGTCAGAATTGGCAGCGTGGCTTTTGCTCCGCACTGCCTCGCCTGCGCAGCCTCTTTGAACAACTATGCTTGGAGGTTCAGGGTATTTATAACCCGATTAGAAGAAGTGTAACTAATAACCCACTTATAAGCCCCTGAATTAACCCCAATAGGGTAATAAGTGGGTTCTAAGTGCAGTTATAACTGGGTTACGAAGTACCATGAACCTCCACGTAGGCAACACCTGTCGCAGGCATTGGGTTTTGCATTGTAAGCAAAAGGGTGAGCCTTGACATCTGCTACTATGATACTACTTGGAGGTTCATGGGTACTTAAAACCCCACTCATAAGTCTACATTTCACCTACTTAGGGGACTTAGGGGGTTCATAAGTACAGTTA